>JAVXUP010004309.1:0-35476 GCA_033070095.1 Escallonia herrerae | reverse complement strand
AAATGAGAACAAAGAAGAGCGACAGGATATTACTTCGCGATTCTTTCGAATGCCAACCGTATTTGGAAATTTTACGTAGGCATATGTGCAATTGATATTATGAATAAAGAAGCCCTTAAATCCATGTATATCGTTATGAAATATTACCTTCTTAAGGTTGTTTAAAGCAACCTCTGTAGAACACTAATTATTTCTCCCTAAAAGTGCTTCAACAATCAAAAGAAAAAGCTGAATCAGATTAAGAAAACCAACATTTATGAAGCGTTGTTTCGCTTTGGCACGACGGAAGCAGTTTGCTAATGGCATCCTACTGATTTGCTCTTTTCTGTAATGGTGTTTTGGGAGTAGAAGTGTAGGAGTTTCTTTTACTAAAGCAGCATGACAAGTTGGGGATTGGAGAACTTGCTGGTACTGCAGGGTATGGCATGTTATTTAAGGGTATCATGATCATTTGAAGGGCATGAGGAACTTGTCTCTTCGTTTGGTCATTTTTTCTTTCGATTGATGTTCACCACGGTTCTCATAGGCATGAACCACTTGGCCAGTTTGTAATATGTTGCAAGTTAAAGGGCATTTTAGTCATAAAAATGTGTAGAAACCTATTAACACCTTAGACTTTTAATGTAGAGAGATAGTCATCAATCCAAGCATCAAACCAAGACTAGTTACATAATAGTAAAGATCAATCATGATCGATAATAACTTATCTTATGCATCCTTTCTTGCTCTTTGACATTGGTCTTGATGAAGCTTTGATAGCATGTCCACTATAACTTTAAGCTTCTTTGGCTTTAATCCATTTATCCAACTTCTCAAATGTGTCTTCATGAGTGTGCATGTATACACCTACTAAGAATACACTTAAAGCATAGATTAAAACATAATCAATGTATAGTTATCATCAAAATAAGATGTAAGTCTAGGTTATTCAACTATAGGACTAACAATTATGTCTATGCACACTTTTTGTTTATCATCATGAAACATTATCCATGCATGCAAATGTTCTTCATCCCCATTCAACCTTAGCACCAAAGTTAGACGTGTAAGGTATTCTTTTTGTACGCTTTTGCCAGTGTGTAGATTGAAAATGAATACATTTCGTTCTTGTACAACTCCACATATTGTTGTACCATGTAATCTATGTAATCCTAGGACGGCTAAGGTACTAGATATAGTAGGCAATAATAAGTTAAAGACTGAAAAACTTGTGATTATGAAGTGTACATATTGCATCAACTTTCTTAATTGTGATGTTGAACAGTGCAGAACGTACTCGGCTTGCTTATTTAAATTTGACAGAATCAGTTACTCATATAAGATGCTTTAAAGTGCATTTCATATCTACTTTAAGAATAACTACACGATCACTCGTATCTTATATCAAAACATGTGCTGTTAATATCTATTGTTCAATACATAAGTGGGACAGTGAAGCTAGTGTTGCATATCATTGCATCATGCTAGAACTTCACCTTGTTTTGGCATGTTACACATGAAGGTCCTGTAGACTGTATATTAATGATTCTTCTTTACGTTCCCAAACACGTCCCTTCCTTCAACAGTTGTAAGTCTACCCCACAGAGTAAGTTTGACCACAGTCGTACTCTTTTTTAAGACAAATAGTCCATCAGTTATTATTATATTACTAAGATGAGATCCATACAATTAACACTTTAATAAAAAGTTAGCTCGGCTTATATAGGAACTAATCTTGGATCAATGAATACAATATCACTTTTTGGTGTGTCAATGCTTTGTGTAGGCTGACATTCCGTCACAGATATCACCAAAGCCAATAACATTTACCAACGAAAACAATTGTGTTATTTTATTTTTCCCTTGTGATGATACATTGTAGTATTAAAGATTCACTGGGAGGTACCTATCAAGGTGTAATCATGCTTAACAAATTTACCGATATCGCATAGTTTGACACTGAAAAAATTATAAAGTGGTATGATATCGCAATTGTCAAAAATACACTCGACAATGGTATCATTGATATGATATAACCAACACTATTAGTCACCTGGGTGCACCTCAGAATAGAAGGAAACACTTGAAACCATTTGAGACATAAGGTATGTAGTATGTACGTTTACCATATTTATTTTCTATTTTTTGTAATGACGATAAAAAAAATGATTATCTTTTTGTGTACTTTTACCATTTTCTGTTTTTGTTTTGAGTAAAATTACTCAAACTGTGACAAAAAACTGAAAATACATTCGATGTGTTTTCAACTTTTCTCACCCAAACTTAACACAATGTAAGAAAAAAAAGTAGCTAAAATTTGTTGGGTGAAAATGATAAAAGTACATGAATGTATTTTCTAACTGAAAAAAAAATCATGAAAATGAAAACACAAAACAAAAACAAAAAACGAATATGGTAAACGTATGGGTCCTAAAACTTTTCCCTTACTCAACTACCCATTAAACTAGTCAACTTCTTTTTTAGCTGCCGTCCCTTTTATAACATCAACTTGGTGAGTTAAATGTGCGGCACAACATGCTTATAACAAGAAATTGTCAAACACTTTATTTTGGTAAAATTTGTTACCTTTTTGTCAATAAATAACATCACAATATTGTAACCCTTATTTCTTCAGTCATAACCATGAAGACTAATAATTCCGACCAACTGAATATTCACGTTCCATTTTTTGAAGAAAAAAATTTGGCTGCTACCCGGGTTGAAGAAATCTTCATCCTACCCTGCATGTAGCGACGATTCATGGTTGTTAAATGTTTCTAGTGGCTTTTATTTAATGACGCTAAAAAAGTACTATTAAAAATTATCGCTAAAAGTGTTAACAGAAAAATCACTGAAAACATTTAACGACTATTAATTGTCACTATATAAGGGGTTGGAGGAAGATTCCTACAACCAGTGTAGCAGCCAAAGTTTGTTCTTTTTTTAATCCAATTTGATTCAGATAAGTAAAAGGTCTATATAACCCGAACCTTTCACATGTAAGTCATTTTTCAAAATAATGAGAGCATAAAGTGAGGCATTATTATTAGTAGCATTGAACATAAGATTTGTACATAAAACAGAAACGTAGTAAACGAAGCAGGTCACACAAAAGCTAAGCAATTCATCTAAATCGTTAGGGGCATGCTTTTGGTTGTTCATTGATTGGGCGTGGGCTTTTGCAGTGAAGCCCTCGGATGGGTAGTAAAGATTGGCTGGCCGTGAGGCTGTCCCTTGGCCCGTGTAGCCGGCTTATATTGTACCCTTTCAATTTAAACATTTTAGTTTTACACGTTTAGCATATGGTAGCCCTGTTCGGAATCTCATTCTCACCACCGACACTCCTACAAGGCTGCATGGAATGTACCTTGTGCCTGGATTGACTACATATGGAGTGCCATTAGTTATAAGAGAAATCCCAGTAGAGAGTGCCACTAGTTATAAGAGAAGTCCCAATTGGGCCATACTTTTAGCGCATATAAACGATGTATTTTAGCTAGGCCTGGCAAAATGGATGGATGGGTGGGTTGGGTTTGGGTTTGAATTAAATGGATTTGGGTAAAATGAGTGACTGACCCATTTAAACCCACTTATTTGTGGGTTAATCTACATTGACCCATTAAGTTAAAAGCCCTAAATAGAACCATACTCCACTGCCGTCCACCAACCGTCAACTGCCACCACCATGACCAACAGTCACCACCATCACCCAACTGCCGTCAGTGCCACCACGGCGCCACCGCTACACATTACCCACCGTACCACCATTTCGTGGCTCCTCCACAAAAACCCAAACTAACCATCACCGCTACCAACACTCAACTGCCGTCCACCAACAGCCAACTGCCGCCACCACGACCAACAGCCACCACCACGACCCAATAGCCACCAACACCCAACTGCCGCTGGTTCCACCGCTACACAACTGCCATTACCCACCGTAGAAACCACCATTTCGTGGCTCCTCCACAAAAACCCAAACTAACCACCGCCAATACCTAAAGTCCCAACGACCATCGCCGGTACCCAATGTCCTAACCACCACAGCCTCTTTAAATTTTCCACCAGCCCATCACCCTCACCGCACAATCACCGATACCCAAATTTGCTTCTCCTTTAAAGATCCACTCACTCGATGAGTTAGTGGTGAAGCTGAAAATTAAACCCATTTTTCAATAGATCTAAAGGCAATTAGTTTATTCGAATTACTCAAATGATGCTCATACATCGTTTCGTTAGATCTGTAAGTGGGTGTGGTGGTGATGTTTGTTGCTCAATGGGTTTGATGGTGGTAGTGAGAGATGGTGATGCTGGTGGATTGATTATGGAGTCGTAGGTCCCATGCGAATGTGAATGGTGAGGATGTTGAAAGGGATTCCAGTGCTTGTGGTGTTGGTTTTGTTTGAGAGAGTGTGTGTAACCGTGCAAGTTTTCCTCTTTTAATTATTTGTCAACGTGCCATAAGAAAATCAAGATAAATATACGGTTAAATGGGCACGCACCCATTTACAACCCACTTAAACTTGCAATTAATTGGGTCGTAAAATGAATGACCCATTTAAGACCCCAAATATTAAATTGGTGGGTTTGGGTGAGTTTTAAATAGGTGGATTTGGGCTGATAAATGGGTTTGGGTCTTAATTGTCACTCCTAATTTTAGCGGATCATCATCTAAAGGCTATAGCAAAATATGTAATACGCGTATTGCTAATAGAAGTCCACCTCGCTAAGAGATGATTTTTTTTTTTTTGGACAGAAGATAAGAACTTAAAGAACAAGAGTACATGCCCAAAGGCCAAACTAGACCATACCCTAACCAATGTACACAACTAGTAACAAGAATGAAAGTCATCCTAATGCTTTTAAAAGGCTTTTACCCACGGATACCGCTTTGTCGGCCAACTTTAGTGACGGATTTTTCTTTGTTGGTGAAAATTCGTTGCGAAAGGGCTTTTTTCTTTTGGTGATCGTCAATGAAGTATAGATTCCTTGTAAAAGGAATAAAATCTATGCACAAGAAATCGTTGCCCAATCTCTCAACATATGTTTGTTTTATTTCTATTTTTTTTTTCCTAATAGAATCTTCATTAATATAGGAGATGGACTATACCCACAACAGCCTAACCAAGAAGTTGGCCATGGACAAAATAGTGGCCAACATGGCCTTGAAAGAAAGCAGTACAAGTTATGAGAGTGGGGACCCCATGGCTAGGTCGATGAGATCTGAAGCTTGAATGAAGTCATCGTAGCCATTTTCTTTAACTCTAACAATATTCAAGAAACAATGGTGATTCCATTACTTCAAATTCCACCCGATTCCATTCACATGCACTTTAATGGTGGCTATGTATTATTATAAAATAAAATAAAAAACTCTAATGGCCTAAAGCTAAATTGAGTACATGGCATGGATCCAAAGTTCTCACTCACATAAAAACTCTATAACTCCTAGAAATGATAGCTAAAACTGTCGTGTTGTTGCTAGAAAGTAGATTTGAAACCACGGTTAGGAACTAGGGAAAGAAAGAGTGTTTGTCCGTAGGTTTTGACGATAGAACCGTTTAATATTTAAGTCAAAGCATAGCGACATTATTAAAACACTGTAAAAGCAAGAAAAAAGAATTTGCATGTGAGAGCCTCCTGACATTTTTTAACCCCAGTAGATTTAGATTGCAGACTGGGCTTGGGCCCATTTCCTTTGAGGCAAGCAAAGTACTTGCTAGAACATTCTCCTTGAATATGATTAGTTGATTACGAACCGACTTTGACCGTGTATGACGAGTAGTTGGCCATAAGGCCACGTGCCACAATTCAATTGGGAATCAATTTTTAGCAATAAATCGTTTGACAAAGATCTCACATATATCACAACAAATATTTGTCAAAAACCATCTTTGAAAGGTTTGATATTTATGCTTATCATTTACAAGGTAATTATCTATCTTTTTGTGAGAAGCAAAGAGAAATTTATGTCGGGCAATGAATAATGCACAAAAAAAAAAAAAACTCCGAAAACCATAAGAATATAGGATGGGGTAACACTTTAGTCATGAATAAACTTTGGCTCCTCTTCAGATTGTAGAAATCTTCCTTCAATCTTGTGTATAGTGACAATTAATAGTCGCTAAATATTTCTAGTGACTTTTCTTCTAACACTTTTAACGACAATTATTAGTAACATTTTTTAGGATTACTAAATAAAAGTTACTATAAATATTTAGAGACGATTTATTGTTGTTATATAGAGAGTAGGAAGAAGGTTTCTCTAACCGGAGTAACAGTCAATTTTTTTTTTTAGTCATTTTATTAGACTTGATCGTAGGGGAAAGCATTTTCTTGCAATTTACAAAGCATTTATAAGCCGAAAGGCATAGGTTAAACAGTCGAAGGAACGATGATGACCAGTTTGGCCCCTGAATCTGAAACGAGTGCCCAGCCCAACGCCCACCCGCGTGCAGTATTAAGTACACTGAAACCCCACCAAAGCAGCCGTCCCTTCCTCTTTGCATCCAAAAGCTGGCTTGTCGCGTATGTTAGTTGACAGTTGACTTCGTCTTCCTTCTCACGCTCATTTCCCATGGAAGTTGAATTGTTTGAACCCCAAAAAGAAGGAAGGAAGGAAGGATAAAGAACGAAAGATGATGGGAACACTTTCACCAGTCAGCGTTTTAGAGAGAGAGAGAGAGAGAGAGCAGAAAGAGTCAGAATTCACACAGAGAGAGACGACTGAGAAGACTAGAAAAGATCCCTTCGCTACCTTGCAAACAGCTACCCTCCAACACTTCATCTCTCTGTCTCTCTACAATACACACATACTCCTTGAATGCTTCTCCACGAATGATATGCATATAAATATCTCCCCATCTGTATCTATCTTGGTGTTGAAGTTAACAAGGAGAAATTAACAAGACGCCAAGCAAACGAGTACAAAATATGACCCCCCAAGCCTTTTCTCTCCAATTGTTTTAATCTGGGAACATTTCAAAACTGCTTCTACAGGTTCGTTTCCCTTCTCTGTCATCTCTAGGAAACTGAAACCCTGTTTCTGTTGCTGCTTCACATCTCTCTCAGTTTTCACCTTCTACAAGCTACTTGCTGTTTGCTACAACATTTTTCTTTGGTTGTTCGTATAGTAGTTCCCAGAGGGGAACTTGAAAGGTTCTCAAAATGGATGGCAAAAGCTTGTCAGAGCTCGTATTGGAACTACAAGCATCGGCTAATGAGGTTAATTCTCTGGCCAAAGCCTCCGAAACTTTCTATGATCTCTCGATCTTCATAGAGAAATTATGTCCAATTTTATCTGAATTGAAAGACAACAAGTTTATCGACACGCCCCCAATTCGTAAAGCCATGGAATCGTTTGTAACAGAGATAAAACGCGCCAAGAGCTCGATCATTAGTCCTAATTGCCAATCGTCGCCCATAAAGCACGTCGAAGATGTCACCCAGAATCTTGGAAGGTCTTTAGGACTTATCCTATTTGCTACTCATGATGTTTGTATATCCGGCAAAGAGAAAATTGAGGCATTACGAAAAGACATGATGAATGCAAAGTTTAGCAGTACCGCTAGTTCAGACTGCAGATCTGATTTTCTTTATGATGGCGAAACAGAGGAAGAATCAGACGAAACAGAGGAAGACATAGTAAGGGAGGAAATTGAGGAAGTTATAGTAGAGGAAGCTAGAGCTGCTATGAGTATTGATGATGTTGTGTTGCAATTAAAGTGTGGTGAGGATGAACAATTTAAGGATGCGCTTTCAGGCTTAAACGAGTTGATTATGAACAGAACAGTTACAGATGACTGGATTAACGAGGAAGCGATTATTCCCGTCTTGTTTAACCGATTATGCTTGTCTAAGCCAGACAATCGGCTAACCATAATACAAATATTAAGAAGCCTCGTTACGTACGATCACAGGAACAAGGTACGTCAGGTGCTATTTGTACCATTTCCGTTGAAACTTCAAGAACCACATGATTTTTGCGGCTTTGTGTTCGTATTTTCTTGCGTTTGTCTGCGATAGTTTTAAGTTTTCTGCAGGATAAATGCAGTTTTTTGTGCATATGAAGGTGATGCATTGCGTTTGTGTGCCTGTTTTGAAATTGTTAAGTCTCGTGCAGGACAAGATGGCAGAGGTTGGGAGTTTATCGTCACTGGTAAAATCTTTGACACGGGATGCGGACGAGCAGAGGGAGGCTGTAGGATTGTTATTGACTCTCTCTGATGTTCCTGCTGTTAGGAGGAGGATTGGCAGAATTCAAGGGGGCATCGTTATGTTGGTTGCCATACTCAATGGAGACGATCAAGTAGCTTTGAGTGATGCAGGAAAAGTGTTGCATACTTTGTCAAGCAATACTCAGAATGCTCTTCACATGGCGGAGGCTGGTTATTTTAAGCCACTAGTACAATATCTCAAGGAAGGTAACTTCCAAAACTGTTCTTCACTCGTTCTGCCTCCTGTCCAGTGTCCTGGTGATAGCTTTGGATGTTAGTTTGAGTCCCTTGGCTGGGCTGAAGTTGAGGTATCTAGGCCTCATAGAAGTCCCTCTCCTCAGGTACTCTTGAGTTCCCGGGTGAGGGCTTATAAAGCCTTAAACATTTCTTCACGGCTCATATATACACAACTAGTAAGTTTATAGACCAGAGTTTAGGGCAACAGGTTCAAGTGAAACATGTTGCATCTAGTACCTAGATTCATGCTATTTCAAAGCCAAAGCTGCTTCCTTGCTTACAGAGTTGATTTAGCACGTATTTCTTGCATATCTTTTCTTCCCTGCCTCCAAGAGGCCATCACTTGCGGTCATTCTACACAACGAAAATCTGCAAGCTCTCTCTCTCTCTCTCTCTCTCTCTCTCTCTCTCTCTATATATATATATATATATATATATATATATATATATGGGAGCTGATCCATTGATAGCGCTAGCAAATGGAGTTAAGTTGCTAGCGCGATCTGACCGTCCATCCTGAAAGATGGACGGTCCAGATCGCGCCTTTTTCCAAAACTGATCCCCGTCCGCCATACTGTCTCGCGGACGGGAGTTTTACCTTTTTGCCCTCCTCCCATGTCCGCGAGACTGTCTCGCGGACGCCTTTCTGTTCCTGACATGTGTCAGGAAAAAGGCGTCCGCCATACTGTATGGCGGACGATCTCTAGGCTGACACATGTCAGGGCCTGTCCCCTCGGTCGCCTATAAAGTCTCGGGCGTGAGCCCCGAGAACTGTCCCCTGGTATCCTAGAATCTATCCCTACTCGGCTCTTTCAGCAAAATTTATGCGGGGCTTTCAGATTCACTTGCTTCCATTTTCAGCACCCTTCAAGCTTTTCTTGGAGTAACACACTTTTGGTTCAAGCATCACTCAAGCAAGGTAAAGTTTGTGATCTTGCTACCGTTTATCTTAGTAATTTTAATTTGTTATGTTCAGTAAATATATAATTAGCAAAATAGGAGACACTTTTGAGATTATGTATATGGTATCCTAAATCGGTCTAATCGTCAAGATAATTTTGAGATAATAAGCGTATTCTATTTCTACATAGGTCTTTTTCACAATGTCTGATTTCGTATCGAGCTCCAGCACCCCCGTAGATGCTAGTGATCCGTATCTAGGACGAACCTTTCAAACGTTGGAAGAAGCTGGAGAATGTTTTCGAGCTTATTCATTGAGGGTTGGTTTTGGCATTAGAATAAAAACTACAAGAACAAGCAGCGTATCGAAAAGGATATGCTCTCGCTTATACGAGTGTCATAGGGGCAGAAACCCAGTGCAAAATGAGACACGCGTAGGCAACGATGACAGTGATGATGACGAAATAGGGTATGCGCGGAGAAGACGGGATTGCTTTGCGCGCACGAATTGCCAGGTCAAGATGTTCGTAAGCTATAAAGCCAAACAAGATCATTGGCTTATTACCAGCCTGGAACTGGCACACAATCACCCGTTAGTAACCCCTTCTAAGGTGAGTCAGATGCATCAACACAAGAAGATGGGTAAGGTCGCGAGGAGCCTAATTCACACAATGAGCGATGCGCGGCTAGGACCTACCGACATGATTAATGTTCTTGCTGAACAGGCTGGGGGAATTCAAAATTTAAACTTTAACACGACAGACGTTCGTAACGCGGTCCGAACCCATAGACGAGCCGCGTATGACCTCAATGATGCGCAAGCGACAATGAGCCTATTGAAACGGATGCAGATGGAGGACCCGCAGTTTACCTTCGACTATAAACTTGACGACGAGCATCGAGTTAGCACAATTTTTTGGGTCGACGGTCGTTCGAGGCTAGCTTATAAGCATTTTGGGGATGTCGTGACTTTCGACACCACATACCGTACCAACAAGTACTCGATGCCGTTCGCTCCTTTCACGGGCGTCAATCATCATTATCACTCCATCCTGTTCGGGTTCGCCTTGTTAAGGGACGAGAGCGAGAGTTCTTTTGAATGGTTGTTTAGGGTGTGGCTGGAAGCAATGAACTTCAAAGCACCGACTGTTATCATCACCGATCAAGATTTGGCAATGAAGAAGGCTATTGCTACCGTCTTCCCAGATACTCGACACAACTTGTGCACTTGGCACATAAGCAACAAATACCCTGAACGTCTGCATCACATGTACGCAAAGTATCCAGACTTTAAACAGGATTTTGACAAATGCGTCCTCAAGTCATTAACGATTGAGGAATTCGAGGAGAGGTGGGAAAAGCTTGTTCGGGATTACTCATTGCAAGACAACGAGTGGCTCCAGCACTTGTACGGGCTCAAAGAGCAATGGATTGGCGTTTACACGAGAAGTCATTTTTCTGCGGGCATGAAAACGACGGGCAGGAGTGAATCTATGAATGCCACGTTCGATAGTTATGTGGGTACAGCTACCAATTTGAAGAGTTTCGTCACATCAGCACAAAAAGCGGTTGCGTCGTTGTTCGTGAAAGAAAGGGCTGCAGACTTTGCAACCACGTACAAGCAAAGGAGAAGGTTGCTTGAGACCCCGCTGGAGCTGAACGGTGCCAAAGTCTATACGAAGGAGATCTTCCTGCTATACCAAGTAGAGCTGCAAAAATCGGGCCGATACAGTATATACAAGGTGGCAGAAAAGTCGTCGCGTGAGTACAAGGTTTATTCGCTCGTGAATGACCTCGTCCCTGAGAAGCTGCGCAGAATTTATACGGTGACCCACGACACATTGACGGACTCGGTGACATGTGTTTGTAAGAAGTTTGAGTTCCATGGCATCCTGTGTAGACACATTCTGCGGTTTTTCACACAGAAGAATATCAGGACAATCCCCGATAAATACGTCCTGCCACGTTGGACGAAAGGTGCAAACAGGTTGCACGGTACCATTTCCTTTCCGGAGCACCCGTATACTGACTTTGAAGAATCAGAGACGTTGCGGTATAATCATCTGGTGACGATGTTCACCCGTTTGTCCGTAAAGGGTGCTGCTACAATGGTCGGATATAAACATCTCCTCGAGGTAGCTCAGCAGCAAGAGCCCATCGTCGACCAATTGGAAGCAGCTTCAGTCAGCAATGCGGTTGACACCGAGCCTACGACGGGATCAGAAGATGACGAGCCGGGGGAGGGAGCCGACAATGATATCCGGCCTTCGGATCCAATTATATCGCAAACGAAAGGCCGCAAGAGATCTACGCGGATGAAAAGCTCTATTGAGACGGCAACTCAACCAAAAAAGCTAAGAAGGTGTGCATTGTGCAACAAAATGACAGACCACGACAAGCGGAACCATTACAAGGCACTGGGGATAAGTCCAGTGCCTTTGCAAGACGGGGAAGAAGATGATGCCGAGGATGAGGACGAACAAGCTGCAGTGGAACTTTAGTGTACTGAATATTTTGTAATAATCTTTTATGAGCCATCAAAAGTGTCGGACATTTTGTAATAATATTTTAGTAATGACTCGTTTGTAATAACCTTTACAATCATTTTTTTATACGTGATTTCTTACACTGTCCGCTACACTGCGCAGCACAACATTAGAAACCTAAGGTATTAAAGAATACCCCCCCTACAACACTTAGTTTTTTTTGGTTTTGTTTCACTTCTCTGCGTCCGCTATACTATGTAGCGGACGGCCCCGCAGAATACCCCCCCTACAACACTTAGTTTTTTTTTGGTTTTGGTTCACTTCTCTGCGTCCGCTATACTATGTAGCGGACAGCCCCGCAGAATACCCCCCCTACAACACTTAGGTTTTTTTTGTTTTTGTTCACTTCTCTGCGTCCGCTATACTATGTAGCGGACGGCCCGCAGAATACCCCCCTACAACACTTAGTTTTTTTTTGGTTTTGGTTCACTTCTCTGCGTCCGCTATACTATGTAGCGGACAGCCCCGCAGAATACCCCCCCTACAACACTTAGGTTTTTTTTGTTTTTGTTTACTTCTCTGCGTCCGCTATACTATGTAGCGGACGGCCCCGCAACACTTAGGTTTTTTTTGTTTACCCCCCCTACAACACTTAGGTTTTTTTTGTTTTTGTTTACTTCTCTGCGTCCGCTATACTATGTAGCGGACGGCCCCGCAGAATACCCCCCCTACAACACTTAGTTTTTTTTTGGTTTTGGTTCACTTCTCTGCGTCCGCTATACTATGTAGCGGACATCCCCGCAGAATACCCCCCCTACAACACTTAGTTTTTTTTGGTTTTGGTTCACTTCTCTGCGTCCGCTATACTATGTAGCGGACAGCCCCGCAGAATACCCCCCTACAACACTTAGTTTTTTTTTGGTTTTGGTTCACTTCTCTGCGTCCGCTATACTATGTAGCGGACAGCCCCGCAGAATACCCCCCTGCAACACTTAGTTTTTTTTTGGTTTTGGTTTACTTCTCTGCGTCCGCTATACTATAGCGGACGGCCCGCAGAATACCCCCCTACAACACTTAGTTTTTTTTTGGTTTTGGTTCACTTCTCTGCGTCCGCTATACTATGTAGCGGACATCCCCGCAGAATACCCCCCTACAACACTTGGTTTTTTTGGTTTTGGTTCACTTCTCTGCGTCCGCTATACTATGTAGCGGACAGCCCCGCAGAATACCCCCCCTACAACACTTAGTTTTTTTTTGGTTTTGGTTCACTTCTCTGCGTCCGCTATACTATGTAGCGGACGGCCCCGCAACACTTAGGTTTTTTTTGTTTACCCCCCCTACAACACTTAGGTTTTTTTTGTTTTTGTTTACTTCTCTGCGTCCGCTATACTATGTAGCGGACGGCCCCGCAGAATACCCCCCTACAACACTTAGTTTTTTTTTGGTTTTGGTTCACTTCTCTGCGTCCGCTATACTATGTAGCGGACATCCCCGCAGAATACCCCCCTACAACACTTAGTTTTTTTTGGTTTTGGTTCACTTCTCTGCGTCCGCTATACTATGTAGCGGACAGCCCCGCAGAATACCCCCCTACAACACTTAGTTTTTTTTTGGTTTTGGTTCACTTCTCTGCGTCCGCTATACTATGTAGCGGACAGCCCCGCAGAATACCCCCCTGCAACACTTAGTTTTTTTTTGGTTTTGGTTCACTTCTCTGCGTCCGCTATACTATATAGCGGACGGCCCCGCAGAATACCCCCCCTACAACACTTAGTTTTTTTTTGGTTTTGGTTCACTTCTCTGCGTCCGCTATACTATGTAGCGGACATCCCCGCAGAATACCCCCCCTACAACACTTAGGTTTTTTTGGTTTTGGTTCACTTCTCTGCGTCCGCTATACTATGTAGCGGACAGCCCCGCAGAATACCCCCCTACAACACTTAGTTTTTTTTTGGTTTTGGTTCACTTCTCTGCGTCCGCTATACTATGTAGCGGACAGCCCCGCAGAATACCCCCCTACAACACTTAGTTTTTTTTTGGTTTTGGTTCACTTCTCTGCGTCCGCTATACTATGTAGCGGACGGCCCCGCAGAATACCCCCCTACAACACTTAGTTTTTTTTGGTTTTGGTTCACTTCTCTGCGTCCGCTATACTATGTAGCGGACGGCCCCGCAGAATACCCCCCCTACAACACTTAGTTTTTTTTGGTTTTGGTTCACTTCTCTGCGTCCGCTATACTATGTAGCGGACGGCCCCCCCTACAACACTTAGTTTTGTTTTTTTTTGGTTTTGGTTCACTTCTCTGCGTCCGCTATACTATGTAGCGGACGGCCCCGCAGAATACCCCCCTACAACACTTAGTTTTTTTTGGTTTTGGTTCACTTCTCTGCGTCCGCTATACTATGTAGCGGACGGCCCCGCAGAATACCCCCCTACAACACTTAGTTTTTTTTTGTTTTGGTTCACTTCTCTGCGTCCGCTATACTATGTAGCGGACGGCCCCCCCTACAACACTTAGTTTTGTTTTTTTTTGGTTTTGGATCGCTTCTCTGCGTCCGCTATACTATGTAGCGGACGGCCCCCCTACGACACTTAGTTTTTTTTTTGGTTTTGGATCGCTTCTCTGCGTCCGCTATACTATGTAGCGGACGGCCCCGCAGACCCCAACACTTAGTTTTTTTTTTTGGTTTTGGTTCACTTCTCTGCGTCCGCTATACTATGTAGCGGACGGCCCCGCAGATACACATATTATCGATCACTTTGTTATTTTTTGAACACTTGCCCTGCAGATAGACAGATATCCAACACTTGGTTTCCCACCGTTAAATCACATTGGTCAATAAAATCAATCGCATTCAATAAATTTTTTGGGTTAAAAAAGTGTTGTAACGTTACAATGTGAATTGGGGAACATCATCTCTCGCAGGAATTATGTTCCTTACACGGATTTACAATAAACCTAATAGCTCTAGGCCGGCCATTTATAATTTGCCAAGCAATCCTATACCTAAAGTCTTGTATGCATTCTTCGCTCCAGACAGTCTTCTTGAGGCTCTCAGACCGGCAAATGTAATCCATGTACATGCAGAGGAAGACGCCGCAGTCCGAGGAATTATGTTGCTTGGGCCTACTCCTCTTCAATCGGAAAATGAGGACCGGCCTGCGCGATACCTTCTCCCGACGCCTACCATTGACCAGGGCAGCAAAAAGATTCTGCGAGAACCATAATAAGCATTAAACATAGCTAGCAAAATAAGATTAATCAGTTTTATAATATGCAAGTTACAACAAGAAGGAAACAGGATCTTACCATGGCATCCAACTGGCCTATGCCTCGGTACATATCAATCACAGGCATCACGTCGGTATCGTCGTAGAGACTGTCGACGACTGAAACCGTGCTCTGTAATGGTTCGTAGCAAACCAAGTACCAGTGCGCATTCCCTAAAAAGGGGATTAGAAACACGTCGGCAACACTTGCGCTCACTGGACTATCCCTAGCAAGATATGCTTGTAGGTTAGGGGACGGTTTCCACTGGGCCATGCCTCTCCCCTTCCTTGCATTGCCCCAGTCGTGCCACTCTTGTACTAGGAGCTGATGGAAAAAAGCATCCAAGATAAACACGCGCAGACCGATGTCTGGATGCTCCCGACACCTTCGCCTCAGAATTTGCACGTAGTGCGAGATGACACCGCTGTCTAACCAAGATCCTGGCGCCAGCGAGGCGATCTCTGTCCAAGAGGCATTGTAATCCAAGCCCTCGGGGTGATCCACGTCATACGACGCTCCGTCTTGGGGGGCCCCGCTAAAATAACGGGCTCGGATTATATCGCATTTATGCGGCTTTAGGGGCCTGGCTGGATGCCCTTTCGGATATTGCCCTCGGGGGTCGATCGGGGGATATTGGCCTCCAATTCCTTCTTCGGCCGGCTGATATTCCCCTTCGGGGCCGCCAACTGGTCCCGCCCACGGGACAATGGGCAGTGCCTCGGAGAAACCGTAGTTTCCGAAAGGAAAGTCTTGCGTGACTTGAGAGAGGGGTTCCGGGAACAAATTGAAGGAGGGGCCGCTGTAATCGCCCCACGACGCTTGAGCCTGTCCCATCCCCGCTTCAGAGGTACCAACAACTCCCTGACTCACCCCTGAAGCCTGTCCAGAGGGATCACCGTATCCCTGGCTGACGCCCGTATAACCCATTCCCGGGCTTACTCCCGAAGACTGGCCCGATGCTTGGCGCAAAAAATTCCCGCAGCCTAAAGCCAATGTCGCAGCCTGTTGGCAAAGATCCTCGCCCATTGCGCTCACCAGATCCCTCCGCTCACTCAACTTCTGGAAGAATGCAAGCGAGGCATTAACCTACATCCAAAGAGATAAAAAATTAAGTAACTTCAATCAGACATTTATATTCAACTAATTTGGTTCAAGTCAGACTTGTTGGGCAACTTACGAGATTGTATGCCATACGCTCATCGATCTGACCCCTAGGCGCATACCTCTCCCCACGTTCAAAGTTTACAGGGGCTACTCTCCTCCGCGTGATGCGGTAGTACCACTCATCGTACTGATCGATGCTGATAACGGGGTCTGGCTCCGAGACGATGGCCGCCAGTGTGTCCTGCCAAGAAGTCCAAAGCTCTATTTCGGCCGCGCACAATTCGTACGCATTGGCGGTGCCAAACACTCCGACATCCGGTGGGTTCCTGTTAACCCTCATATCCGGGGCATCGACTGGCAAACCCTGCTCCAACTCAAAATGGCGCATTGCTCGGTCGGGCAGCTGCCACTCTGCGAGCTCGAAATGGATCAGGGGTGTGCGCTGCAACCCGGAGAGCGTGAAGACGAACGACTCTCCCACCCGTCGCGCCAAACGTATGTACGGTGCCCAACGCATTTGGCCCGGAGATAGACGGTCGAACTCCCCTCGATAGTACGTAATGTTGTGATGGGGATCGACTCTCCTCTTGTAGTGGCTAGCCCTCCGGCTGTACTCCCAAGCACACAACCGAGGCCAGACTTTGTCGGTTCCATCCCTACGCGTTGGTGCACCGGGAGCAAGGTGTTCGTAAGACCACACCTGAGAACATCAAAAAATTATATTTATATCGTCGATTCAACAAAAATAAAACACAATAACGAAGACATGATTTATATGATATACCTGCAATAGCGAGAGACATGCACATATGGCTTTGGAGTTGGGCCTCGTTGCCTTGTGCAATGCTCGGTACAGATACGAAAGAACCGCTGCACCCCAGGCATAATCCCCAACCTCCGACAGGTTACCCAACAACGGTAAATATTTCACGCTGACCGTGTTCTTCGACGTCGTTGGGAATAAAATTGCTCCCATCACCCACAAGAGGAAGGCCTTTGTGTACACCACAAGCTCACGGCCCGTATAGTTTTCCGGCAAAACCCCGTAGGTATCTACCAACCACTTCAACTTTATACCACCAGTGCTAAATTGATCCTGGGGTATCGAAGTGAAGAAGTCTCGCGCTGTTCTCTTATTCGTTGCGTCTGACGGAGGAGCAATTACCGGCCGCCCCGTCACCGGCAACCCCAAGATGAACCCTACATCTTCTAGGGTAATCGTCATCTCTCCGATCGGGAAGTGAAACGTATTCGTTTCACTTCTCCACCTCTCAACAAGGGCACCTATCAAGGCCCGGTCAAGCTGTTGAAAGATCTGCCCATGCGTGAAAATCCCAAACCCAATTCCACGCAGTATGCTTTTCTGGGAATTGTTCAAGGTCCATCTCGTGAACTCGCGAGATACTTCTACGGTGGTGAGAAGTTCTCTTTCCTACGAATTATTAATAAATACAATTTGAGCAAAATGAACGGTAAAACAACGTTCGTAATAATAAGAAAGTTGATAAATAATGTATCTTACTCCACCATCCCATATGAGCGTACTGATATGGTTGGCTTGGTCGTATAACACGGATGGATCTTCTGGTCCAGGGATAAATTCCATTTTTTGCAACTGAAACTATGGAATTGGATTTTACAAACGCTAGCACATGAACAAATACATACATATATAAATCCTCATCACCGCTAGCACATGCTCAATGCATAATCAAAACCACGCATAAAACGCAATATTGATCACAACTATAGATTAGAAACATGTAAAGGATTGATTTTGTGAACTTACGTGATCTATTAGGGGGGGATTAAAGCTGCTCTTATGAAGAAATTGCGCAGATCTGCTTGCCAACGCCGCTGGGAATATTTGTGAGTAGGAAGAACACGGGGAGAAGAAGAGTGTAGAAGTTATAGGGGGACTTTCTTTTGGGTTTGAATATATATATTTGCTGTCCGCTGGACAATATACATTTGCCGTCCGCTATATAGTATCGCGGGTCTGTTCCTTGTCCGCTATATAGTATCGCGGACGCTAGACTTTTGGTAGTTTTTTCTCTACGTCCGCTATACTATGTAGCGGACGACGTCCGCTATACTATGTAGCGGACGACACATCTTCTCTACGTCCGCTACATAGTATAGCGGACGGCCCCGCAGAATGTTTTTGGTTGTGTTCTCTACGTCCGCTACTTAGAATACCACTACTTAGTTTTTTCTTCTACACTTTGTTCCACCTCTCCAAAACTTCGTTTTTTCTACACTTTTTTCAGTTTTTAAAACTGAAAAAAAGAGGGAAAAAAAATTTGTCAAACGGGGCCTTAGTTTTTTCTTCTACACTTAGTTTTTTCTTCTACACTTACTTCCACCTCTCCAACACTTAGTTTTTTCTACACTTAGTCCAAACTGTCCGCTATATAGTATCGCGGATATACTTACCGCAGAAAATGGTTGGCACGGACCAGACATTTTTTTTCAGTTTTTAAAACTGAAAAAAAGAGGGAAAATTTTTTTGTCAAACGGGGCCTTAGTTCCCGACCTTCCCGAACCCGGCCTAAGCGGAGGGCCCCTTATATCCGCTATATATATAGAACTATACAATGTGGCGTAATGTAATAAATTGGAATAAATTGGCGCCCGTAATGCAGTTTTAATAAATTGAAATAAATTGGCCCGAAGACTTGTTTTAGCGACATAGTACGTTAATGCTATTTTAATAAACTGACGCCCAAAGACTTGTTTTAGCGACGGAATCAACAATCTCAATTTTTCCAAAAAATAATGTACAATTCATAATCAACGATCTCAATATATCAATATATCGAGGCAACAAAAAAAGGCACAATTAACCAAGAAAAAATTTGAAAACATAATAAACAAGAACATAAATATTTTTATTATAATAAACTATGGTTCACAAATGGGGTACGAAAGCTTTTCACAAGCGCTCCGTTCAAAGATTACAACTTGAAAATCCCACCACCCAAGGTGTTCGAACACTACAAAGTCCCCGAGTTCGAGGCCATGCTGGCGCACGAAGACGTTCCAACCCTCTGCGAATTCCTTTTTTTGGGATCGGCCGGGCTTCAGCTTGATTTCAACCTGCCATGCCCCCTTGCGGCTATATAATCTTGCACTATCATGAATTGTTGTAAATTGATTGGTAAATGCTTCCGGTATGTCCTACCAAACACAAAATACAAAAAATAGGTTAGTTTTGGTTAAGAAAAACAAAAGATCAAACTTTTAACACACGAAAATACAGAGAAAGAGAAAGAGGGATAGCCTACAAGTTCATGCTCAAATCCCGGCATCATGACTTTGAAAAAGTGTTTGCCTACCAGGTGCAAGTTGCCAATATAATCGTAGGCGTAGGTGGTCTCCGATCCAGAAGCCATCGAGATCGTCGTTGAGGTGAGGACGGTGGTGTCGGCGGGGAGATGTGGGTGACCGGAGATGTGAGTCGCCGTAGATGGGGTAGCGGCTTTAGGTTAGATGTTCGAGAGAGGGGACGCCGTCCGCTACAATAATATAAATACCCCGATCTGATTAAATATTTATAGCAGGAGAGAGTTGACGCCATACAGATACCAGGGGACAGTTCTCGGGGCTCACGCCCGAGACTTTATAGGCGACCGAGGGGACAGGCCCTGACATGTGTCAGCCTAGAGATCGTCCGCCATACAGTATGGCGGACGCCTTTTTCCTGACACATGTCAGGAACAGAAAGGCGTCCGCGAGACAGTCTCGCGGACATGGGAGGAGGGCAAAAAGGTAAAACTCCCGTCCGCGAGACAGTATGGCGGACGGGGATCAGTTTTGGAAAAAGGCGCGATCTGGACCGTCCATCTTTCAGGATGGACGGTCAGATCGCGCTAGCAACTTAACTCCATTTGCTAGCGCTATCAATGGATCAGCTCCCTATATATATATATATATATATATATATATATATATATATATATATATATATATATATATATATATATATATGCTATTTGTTCCCGCGGTAATTTCAAACAAGTCGAGGCTATTCCAGTATCTCCAAGCTATTCGAGTGCTTGTTAGAGTCATCGTTCAATCCTCAAGGGTGTTCTGCCAATGACCTCCAGCACCAAGAGATCGTCTTTCGAGTGACATAAATAATTCTTAAGAAAAGTGCTGCGTACGCTTGAACTCACATCTTCCGATCCAACAAGTTATATTCTACTGTTTACAAACCTATACATCCTTCCATAACTCTGATCATATATAAAATATAGATAATCCCAATAAGCCTAACCACTATGTACTGCGTACCCAGATCAGCACATGCATGTAATTTGAACCACATACCAGTTAAGACTTGGCGCTACTGATTATTCTACTGGTTTATCATGGTCAAATGAAACTTGAATTCTTAGGACCAAAATACTATTCTGCCACTTGTAACTATCATTCAATTGAAGTCTCTATACTATGCCGTTGCAGGATCTGACATGAGTAAGATCCTCATGGCAACAGCACTTTCAAGAATGGAGTTGAGAGACCAAACAAGAGCCACTATTGGAGAAGATGGGGCAATCGAACCCCTAGTCAAAATGTTTAGAGTGGGGAAGCTTGAAGCAAAGTTGTCTGCTTTGAGGGCATTGCAAAACTTATCCAGCTTGAAAGAGAACACGCAACGCTTGATTAGTTCAGGCATTGTAGCATGTCTGCTTCAGCTCCTCTTCTCCGTCACATCTGTTCTCATGACTATCCGGGAACCAGCATCCGCCATTCTCGCAAAGATCGCAGAGTCTGATTCTACTCTTGTCAACCACGACATTGCCCTGCAGATGCTATCACTTCTAAACCTGTGTAGTCCAGTTATTCAGAGTCACCTCTTGCAAGCACTGAATAGTATTGCTGCTCATTCTGGTGCATCCAAAGTAAGAAGAAAAATGAAGGAAAATGGTGCAATTCAGCTTCTCCTCCCTTTCCTTACTGAAAGGAGCACTAAAATCCGGACCGGTGCCTTGAATTTGATATACACTCTCTCTAAAGATTTACAGGAAGACCTGGCAGAACAGCTGGGAGAAACCCATCTGAATACTATAGTGAACATCTTGACATCATCAGCATCAGAGTGTGAAAAAGCCATTGCTGTTGGCATACTAAGTAACCTGCCAGTTAGCGACAAAAAAGCGACGGACATACTTAACAGGGCAAACTTACTGCCCATTCTGGTATCCATAATGAGTTCAAGCCAAGTAAATTCAGCACCGACAACAGCTTGGTTGGCTGAGAGCATTGCAGGCGTTTTTATTCGTTTTACAGTTCCTACTGACAAAAAACTACAGATTTTCTCAGCTGAAAATGGCATAATCCAAGTGCTCGTGAAGCTACTCTCAGATGGATCATCGGTTGCTAAGTGTAGGGCTGCAACATCATTAGCTCAATTATCGCAGAATTCACTGTCCTTAAGTAAGTCCAGGAAATCTAAGTGGCTATGTGTCCCTCCTTCTGCAGAAGGGTTTTGTGAAGTTCACGATGGTTACTGCTCTGTCAAAAGCACATTTTGCTTGGTGAAGTCAAGCTTCGTTTCTCCACTAATCCAGATTTTGGAAGGAAGCAAAAGGGAAGCTGATGAAGCCGTTCTTAGCGCCCTTGCAACTCTCTTGCAAGATGAAATCTGTGGGAATGGGAGCAGTTGCATTGCAAGTAAGGGGGGTGTTCAAGCCCTAGGGAAAGTTCTAGAATCAGGGACGGTACCCTCGCAAAAAAAGGCTTTATGGATGTTGGAGAGGATTTTCAGAACTGAGGCTCACAGAGTGCAGTATGGGGAATCTGTGCAAGGGGTGCTTATTGATCTTACACAGAAGGGTGACCCACAGCTGAAAGCAACAATTGCTAAGCTACTGGCCCAACTTGAGCTCTTGCAATTTCAATCTAGTTACTTTTGAGAAATTTCACACCAAGCAAGCAAGATCACATATGCCTGCTTACGACCTCATTCCATATTCAAATTTTCATTTTTTGCTTCTCTGATGTTAAGGGTAGCTCACCATGCAAGTCATAAACATGCTACACATACTGCAGCCTTAGCAACTGCCTTATCCAAGTGTGAATGCTGCTAGCTTTGTCCTCAGATTTGAACTATACAATTCAAATGTTTGGTATGTAAACAAAGTCGATGTCTTTCTCCACATTTCACTCACCTCACATGTACACTCTTCTGTATATCCTTGTAAATGATGAAGAAGAGTTAGAAAATGCAAACACAAAAATATTTCTCTACATGGTATCAAAACTTTTTTGATAAAAAGCTCATTGTCACTAATCCATGGCAAACCCTGTGGTTCTGTTCAATGCACCAACCCCTCTTCCTACTAAACTTACATACACCAACTTCATTATATGGCAAACTCAGCTATATTCCACTCTCAGATCATAACCTACTTTGGTTTCATTGATGGCTCAAATCCACCACCTTCCCAAACAATCCCTGAATCCCTCACCCCCACCAAATGAATCCCCAACCCGGACTATATCCTCTGGCTTTGCCAAGATTAACTCATCCTAAACACCATGAGTGGCAGTTGCGTTGACACTATTCAACCTCACATCTCCACTGTTTCCTCCTCACAGGATGCATGGGAACGTCTTTTAGTCATATTTGCCAACAGATCTCATTCACGAGTCATGTCCCATAAAGTACGTCTCCTGAATTCTAAAAAGTTGATGCTGCCTTTTGAGCTTGTGACACGTCCATTTCATTTGATGAACTCTAAAACTTACTTGGAGACTATGAACTCCATCTCAAGTTCACACACCCGAAATCGCATGGCTACTCCTCGGTCCTCTCCTCACTGTTGCTTCGCTGACCATCCCTGACATGCTACAAATGAATGTAGCAAACTTGCCCGTTTTCTCCTCAAAAGTAAGGTTCAAACCATGCGTTCTGTTCAATCACCCCAGACTAGCTACTACATCCACTGCAAATTCTTGCGTCACATAAGCTAGGATTTCCCTTTTCTTACAAAACTTCATTTAAATGTAGATTCTCTGATTGTAATAAAAGTCATAAATTACCGTTTGATGCAAATTCGTTCACCAGTTCTCGGCCACTGCAATTACTTCAAACTGATGTTTTTCTTCTTCTTGAGACTCATTCCTTTTGGCACAAAGAGAAAATTAGATCCCTCAAAATCAGATCCCTCAAGCTTTGCATTCTTTCACATTACATGAGGTCAGTGATAAGAAAATTTATGTTTCTTTGCTTTTCATGTTTTGGTAATTTCTTTAGTGATGCCAAATGAAACAGTAGTGTCCTTAAACAATCGGTCAAAAAAAGGAGCAAGGTAATTCCCAAGTTTACATGGAAGGGAGCATTACATGCTGTCGTAGATTTTGCAGAACTCAAAGTGGTCAACTTTGAAGCGTTTCCTAGATTTTACTGACATTTCAACATTTTCATTCATACGTGGTGGGAAACATCTCTGGATCTACTATCTATCAAAAGGAACGCAGTGCTCAATGTGAAGTTCTCCCTAAGGGAGAATTAATGACAATTGAAAGATGTCCCGATTCATTGAATATGTAGTAGGGTTTCCACCCATACTTGTAACATTTCGTAATCAAATGCAACAAAATTGTTTAGAGGAAGAAAACAAGTATTTTGGTTTCTAATACCGTTGACACGGAGAGCATGCAGAAGCGGAAGCATACCCTGATTGCTTATGAACCCGACTTGAATAACGGTCTTCTATGATGCTCGTCTTGCCCAGTTGAACTCGCCAAAATACTTGTCAACAACAAACCCAGAAGATCTATTACAAATTCATAAAATATTTTTTATATTTGACTATGTGTCCACACATCAAGAACGAAGGTCAATAGTCTTTCTTGCACTCATTCACCAAAGGGACGACGGACCTCTACAGAATATTTGTCTCATTCGCCACCGAGATCCATATATAATATATATATATATATATATATATATATATATATATATATATATATATATATATATATATATATGTGTGTGTGTGTGTGTTGTCGATGAAATCCGGAACTTGATTCGTGAATAGACCTGCGCAACAAAGAAACAACACCGGTGACTTCGCCAGAGGAATTTCCGGGAAACCTCCGATGCTTAAGTTGGAATAAACTCGAAAGGGATTTAATCTGACTGTATTAGGAATCACTTACCCCCAAATTGTTCTTCTTCCCTCCTTTTATAGAATCCCCCCTCATTAGTGGTTAGTTATCCCCTTTAATTCAGGAGTTACCCAACTAATGAGGGGTTATCGCTACTAAGTAGGGATTATTGCCATAGTGGGTAAGAAGTGGGATAGTGGGCCGTTATTGTTCCCCACTTCTCCAGCAGTTTTGACAGTATGGGATGGTGACGTGTGTCACCATCTCTTTGGTGATATTTTCTTTCCATATCATTTGCCCCCCCCCCCCCCCATTCCATGTTTTTCTAGAAGGAGGATATGGAATTGTAGCATCACTACAATTTATCCCATTGGCAATCCTTAAGGAGCTTCTTTACTAGGCTTTGGCCGATGGCCGAGTAGGAGTGTATTATGGGCTAGTTTACTCGGCTTGGCCGAGTAGAGACGCATCAAGGGCTTGTCTACTCGGCTTGGCCGAGTGAGGCCTCACAGGTTCGTCTACTCGGCTTGGCCGAGTAGAGACACGTCACGGGTTCGTCTACTCGGCTTGGCCGAGTAGAGGCCTCACGGGTTCGTCTACTTGGCTTGGCCAAGTAGAGACGCGTCAGGGGCTTATCTACTCGGCTTGGCCGAGTAGAGGCCTCACGGGTTCGTCTACTCGGCTTGGCCGAGTAGAGGCCTCACTGGTTAGTCTACTCGGCTTGGCCGAGTAGAGACGCGTCGAGGGCTTATCTACTAGGCTTGGCCGAGTAGAGGCCTCACGGGTTCGTCTACTCGGCTTGGCCGAGTAGAGGCCTCACGGGTTCATCTACTCGGCTTGGCCGAGTAGAGACGCGTCAAGGGCTTATCTGCTCGGCAGAGGCTGGGGCCAGAGTAGCTCGTCTACTCGTCTAGAGCAGAGGCGTGTGACCCAATGCGCTCGTCTGCTCGGCAAAGGCTAAGACGCTCGTCTGCTCGGCAGAGGCTTGGGCTAGAGTAGCTCATCTGCTCGTCTAGAGCAGAGGCGTGTGGCCCAATGCGCTCGTCTGCTCGACAGAGGCTGAGACGCTCGTCTGCTCGGTAGAGGCTGGGACGCTCGTCTGCTCGGCAGAGGCTGGGGCCAGAGTAGCTCGTCTGCTCGTCTAGAGCAGAGGCGTGTGGCCCAATGCCCTCGTCTGCTCGGCAAAGGCTGGGACCGGAGTAGCTCGTCTGCTCGTCTAGAGCAGAGGCGTGTGGCCCAATGCGCTCGTCTGCTCGGCAGAGGCTGGGACCGGAGTAGCTCGTCTGCTCGTCTAGAGTAGAGGCGTGTGGCCCAATGCGCTCATCGGCTCGGCAGAGGCTGAGACGCTCGTCTGTTCGGCAGAGGCTGGGGCCAGAGTAGCTCGTCTGCTCGTCTGGAGTAGAGGCGTGTGGCCCAATGCGCTCGTCTGCTCTGTAGAGGCTAGGACCAGAGTAGCTCGTCTGTTCATCTATGTTGTAGTCCCCGTCGTGGGGTAAACAAGTAATTTTGCCCCACAGTTGGATTACTGGATCTTGCCACGTGTCAAGGATAAACTAGCCAACGTGAGATCTCATCCGTTGGATGAGACTCTTGTTTCTATATAAGGGGAAAAACCTCCCTACTCTTTTCACAACTTCTCATTTCTTCAAGTGTTGGTGAGAGAAGGTGAAGTGATTTAGAGACTTTGCTCAAAGGAGAATTTCAAGAGAGTTCGGAGGTTCTTCTTTTTCAAGTAAGCTTCAAACTTGTTTTCAAATTTTCTTTTGAAACCTCTTGCTTTGATCTAAAATTATGTCCAACGGGGACGAAGAATGTGTTTCTGAGCCTAATGTACAGGGCGTTAGGATAGAGACTACCTTTGATCCTTTATTCTTAGAAACCGGAGTTCCCTTGGCTCCTTTCCAAGAGTCAAGAGGAGTTCCTGCCAGGGAAGTGTTGAGGGAAAGTGCTCAGTCACCTAAGCCCTTTGACGCGCACTCTCTTAGAAGCAAGCTAAGTAGTTACGACTTGAAACTTCTACATGAGCGTTGCGAAATTCCGCCGACTATAAAACTTAGACTCCCCGATGAGAACGAATCAGCCAATATGACTACAATCGACGAGATTGGTGTGTATTGGGACATGTTCATCAATGGCTTCAGGGTTCCCCTTCACCCTTTCTTTATCAGGGTCTTGAAGGTCTATGGTCTTGCGCCCGGCCAATTTTCTCCTCACGCATGGCGTTTTATGAGTTTCTTTATCTATCAGTGCTACAAGCTAGGTTTAAACCCTAGGGTTAGAGTATTCAGATAGTTTTTTACGATCTGTACGATAACTAAGCAGGTAGGTTGGTACTTTTTGAGTCGGCGTCCAAAGGCCGAAGCCAACCTATTTCCGCATCCCCCATCATCCAATCACCTTTGGAAGGAAAGATTTCTGTTTGTTAGATTGCCTAAGTCTCAAAGGAGTGATGGCTTCCTGAATGTGAGACTAGAATCTGTAACAAATTAAAAGAGGTGGATTTGACGGAGACTGACCTGGAACACATTGGGAAGCTTAAGGGGGCTAAGCCTTTAGAGTCCAGGTATCCTTTGAGTAATGATCAGCTCCGCGAGTGCGGTATCATCTACTCCCCTGAGCCCCAAGATCTTGTTGATGAGGAAGATGAAGAGGAAGAGGGCGAAAATGATCCTGGTAAAGCTCTTACCAAATTTTGAGTTTGCCTGATCGTGAACGGTAATCTTACTTTTGTTCGGTATGCAGAAAACATGTCGTCACGAGCGCAAGGTGATCCACCACTGTTCAATGCCCAAGGAGTTTTGGGGGATATAATCCCTGACGAGCTAGCTTCGATTCATGGGGTGGAGGAGGAGGAGATGCAAGATTTGGACTTCGGTGCTTTGGTCTCTGGGTTTCAGCCGAAGGTGACGGAGACTCAAACCGAAGACTTCGTCTTGGGCTTGAGTTCCGTGGACAAGTCTAAGGAGACTTCCAAGAAGAGAAAAGTCTCAAGCAAGGCTGGGAGTAGAGCCACATCATCCTCTGTTCAACCTGATAATCCACATCGTCCTGCCTGGGGAGTATCCATTAACGAGTCTGTGTTCAAGTCTCCCCGAACGGCATGGGATTGGTCTAGCCATGCAATCATTCCCATGGATAGGAAGACGTTGTCTGGTTATGGCGTCACAGAGACGGCAAATGGGATGGTCCAGCTAATGTCACAGGTTTACTTCTTCTCTTCTTTCTTTCTGAGAGTTTTGTTATTTCATTCTCATTTTGTTGTGTAGGCTATGGCGCAAGTGCAGATTGGCGCCGAGAAGCTAATTGCTGCAGACAAGGTTTTGGACGAGGAGAAGAAGAGAGTAATGATTGAAAACAACTTTCGAAGGGAGGCCGAGAAGAAAGTTGAAGACTTGAGCAAAAAGGTAGAGCGTTTGGAACTGTCCAACGTCGGGCTGACTACAAGGATTGGGGACTTGGAGGCTGAGAAGTCCGCGGTGGGATTTCAGGCTGTTCAACAGTTCAAGAGGTCTAAGGTTTTTCTGGATCAGTGTCTCCGCGACTCCAAAAGGGCGCTTGTGCACGGCTACAACGAGTGCAAAAATGATGTCTTCAAGGATCATCCTGACCTTCACATGAGCATTTATGAGCACAAATTCGCCCGAGAGGTTGCTTCAGAGGCCGAGCGTCGAGCCGAAGAGGCTGAGCGTAAGAAAGCTGCCAGTTCCCGCGCGCTCACTAGCCCTTCTGCAAGTCGTAGTTTTGGTGCTTCGGGATCGGCGTCTATGGCTGTTTCAAGGCCACTACTGCCTCTGGCCGAAGGTCGCTCCCAAGAGGTGGAAGTACCCAGAGATGTTGTTGACCAGGATGATTAGACTAGGCTTTGCTTTGTCTACTGGAGTTAGTCTTTGTAGCATCTTTTGAGATCCATTTTGCTGCCTTGGGCTTTGATGTGTAAACTGAACTCTTTTATCCCAACATCGAGGTTCTATTTTTTGCGTTTGGCATCTTGCTTGCAAAAGAGTGAAATTTTTTTATTATTATTATTATTATTTTTAATGATGAAGAAAGATACATTAATGGCTGAGACAAGTCCAAGAAGCAGCATTGTAGACGACTAGAGAGTACAAGGCCGTAGAGCCGACTAAAAAAGAACAAACTAAAGACTTAGGCTGTATAAAGCCGTAGTCACAAAAACTCATGAGGGATAATCTGAAGCATGAACAAGATCTACTAAGCAATCAGAGGTGCAGAGGCGGTAAGGGCCCCCTCGGTCTTGTTCATGCATAGTAGCGCCTTAAGTTCGCTGCATTCCACGTGCGCGGTATGGCTTTCCCATCGATGTGCTCTAAGTGATAGGCGCCCGGGCCTGCGAGCTTGACCACTCTATAGGGACCTTCCCAGTTTGGTGCTAACTTGCCAACCGCCTCGCACGGAGTTGAAGCTTCGATACGACGCAAGACGAGGTTGCCCACTCGGAATGGGCGATGTCGGACTCGCTGGTCATAAAATTTGGATACCCGATGTTTGTAGGCTGCGAGGCGCACTGCCGCTTGTTCACGATGCTCGTCAAGGAGGTCAAGGTTTGCTCGGAGATCTTCCTCATTTTGGACTGGGTCGTGGGTTGTCAGCCGAAGCGACGGCAATCCTACCTCAACGGGAATGAGGGCGTCTGTGCCAAATGATAAACTGAAGGGAGTCTCGCCCATAGAGGTTCTCGTCGTCGTATTGTAAACCCAGAGGATTTTGGGTAATTCGTCTACCCATAATCCTTTGGCCCCATCCAGCTTTTTCTTTATCCCTTGGAGAAAAGTACGATTCGTAACTTCAGTCTGCCCATTCGTCTGTGGATGTGCCACGGAGGTAAAGCGTTGCTCAATGCTTAAGTTGGCGCAAAACGTTCGAAAGGTGGGATTGTCGAACTGTTTCCCGTTGTCAGTGACGAGCACGCGTGGGATTCCAAAGCGACAAACCACCGCGCGCCAAAAGAAATCTTCACATTTCTTTTCAGAGATTGTAGCCAGAGCTTCGGCTTCAACCCACTTAGTGAAGTAGTCCACTGCCACAATTACGAATCGGCGTTGAGCTGTAGCCGGAGGGAAAGGGCCCATGATGTTCATTCCCCACATTGCGAATGGTATGAGGCTACTTAACGATGATAGGGGACTTGGTGACTGCCTGGGGATCGAGGAGAAACGTTGGCAAGCATCGCACTTCTTCGTGTAGTCCAGGGCATCACGGTGCATGGTTGGCCAGTAATATCCTTGGCCGAGAACTTTATGCGCTAGATCACGCCGTCCTAAGTGTTGTCCGCATATGCCTTCGTGGACTTCTCGCAGGGCGTAGTCGGACTCCGTCGCGGTGAGACAACGAAGGTAAGGAAGAGTGAAAGATCGTTTGTATAACACATCTTCCACAATGGCATACCGAGCCGAGCGATGGATGATGCTCCTGGCTTGCTTCCGATCGGCAGGTAGTGTGCCGTCCTGAAGGTAGGCCTTGATGGGATCAATCCACGATGGCTCATGCTCGGTTTGCATGACTTCCTTTGCAGCGATGCTCGGTTCGTGCAAGAGTTCCAGATGGATTGTGCGGCCGAAACCTGATGGATCAAGAGAGGCCAACCTTGAGAGTGCGTCTGCGGAAGTATTGTCTTCTCTGCGAATTTGCGTTATCTTGAATAGGGTGAACGTATTCGCAATCTCTTTCGCTTTACCCAAGTAATCGGCTATCTTTGGATCTTTTGCTTCATATTCTCCTGACATCTGTTTCACAACGAGCGCAGAGTCGCTAAAAGCATGGAGAGACGCCGTGCGCATTGCACGTGCCAGATGCATGCATGCTACTAAGGCCTCATATTCTGCTTCATTGTTGGAAGCCTGGAAGTCGAAGCAAAGAGCATATTCTATGGTTAGGCCATCCGACCCATTGAGGATCAACCCAGCTCCACTTCCGCTTGTGTTTGATGATCCATCAACATAGAGCGTCCATGTGAACAGCCCAATTTGGTCGGGGAGGAGAGGCTCTTCGACCCCGAGGGGAGACTCTTCGACTTCAATGGGAAGTGTACACTCGACTATGAAATCGGCCAAGGCTTGCCCTTTGATTGAAGGTCGCGGTCTATAGTATATGTCGAACTCGCCTAACTCGACTGACCAGGGAACAAGACGACCGGAGAGGTCTGGCTTGTGTAATATCCGTCGAAGCAGTTTGTCGGTGAGCACAGTTATTGTGTGAGACTGAAAATATGGCCGGAGCTTTCTTGCGGCGTTTAGCAGGGCAAATGCCAACTTCTCCGCATTAGGATACCTTTGCTCGGCTCCCTGAAGGACCTTGCTCACATAGTAGACGGGGAGCTGTTGACCATCTTGCTCTCGGACTAGGACCGCGCTGACCGCAGACTCGGCAACGGCCAAGTAGAGGAAAAGATCTTCCCCCATGACAGGTTTGGAGATGAGTGGTGGCGATGCTAGGTGTTCCTTCAACGCGTCAAACGAAGTTTGACATTCAGCCGTCCATTCAAAATTTTTCATATTCTTAATGCCTTGAAGAAGGGCAAGCAGCGTTCGGCAGACTTAGAGAGAAACCTGCTAAGGGCAGCAATTCGTCCTGTCAGGATCTGTATTTCCTTGACACGCCTTGGTGCGACCATTTCCTGGATGGCTTTAATTTTCTCTGGGTTAGCTTCAATTCCCCTTTCAGAGACCATAAACCCGAGAAATTTGCCAGATGATACCCCAAAGGCGCACTTAGTGGGATTAAGGTGCATACGAAATTCTCGAAGGAGATTAAAGCATTGTCGGAGGTTGACTATGTGCTCTTCAGCTCGAAGGCTTTTGACGAGCATGTCATCCACATAGACTTCCATACTTCTCCCTATGAGGGGTTTGAAGATTTTGTCGACTAACCTTTGGTAAGTAGCCCCCGCATTCTTTAATCCGAAGGGCATGACCTTATAGCATAACAAGCCTTGATCTGTGATGAAAGCTGTCTTGGCTATGTCGTCTTTGTGCATGAGAATCTGGTTGTAGCCAGAGAATGCGTCCATGAAGCTGAGGAGTTGATGACCCGACGTGGCATCAATCAGTGTGTCGATGCGCGGCAGCGGGTAACTATCTTTTGGGCAGGCTCTGTTCAGATCGGTGTAGTCGATACAAATCCTCCACTTGCCCGTTCCGCCCTTTGGCACCATGACGACGTTGGCTACCCAGTCGGGGTAGTTGATTTCTTGGATGAAGCCAGCATCTAAGAGTTTATCAACTTCCTTCTTGATTATCACTTGCCGCTCTGGTGCGAAGGGTCGCTTCTTCTGCTTAACGGGCTTGCACACGGGATTGACTGAGAGTCGATGTGTGATCACGGATGGATCTATACCTGGCATGTCTACTGCACTCCATGCGAATATGTCAATGTTGGAGCGCAGGAAGGAGATTAACCGTTCTCTAATTGTCAGCTCTAGCATAGAGCCGATCCTCACTTGTCGTTCATTATCTCCTTCTACGAGTGGTATAGAGATAAGAGCTTCTACAGGCTCTGTGCGCCTTAGTGCCTTCTCATCGCGCTGATCATCGATTGACAGGGTCTCCTCGGTTCTACAAGAGGCTACGTAGCACCTTCGAGCAAGGGTCTGATCGCCTTTTACGAGGCCAACCCCTACTGGAGTGGGGAACTTCATGACAAGGTGGTAGGTGGAAGCTACTGCTTGTAGCTTGTTAAGGCCTGTGCGGCCTAAAATTCCATTATACGACGACTTGACCTTGGCAATGAGGAAATCAAGTGTATGTACTGCCTGTCGAGGCGGTTCCCCAATGACGATAGTGAGAGAAGCGATTCCTCTCACTGGTGCAGAGGCGCCTGTAAATCCATATAAAGGAGAAGATATTGGCTTTACCCTATCGTCAGAAATTCCCATTTGATTGAATGCATCTTCGAAGATAATATCGGTTGAACTGCCTGTGTCGACCAAGATGCGCTTAACATTGAAAGCATCTATGCGCAGAGTGATGACCAGAGCATCATCGTGCGGCAGGCTTATTCCGTCGAGGTCTGCATCGTTGAACTCTAAAGAGGTGGATGTTCTCGGCCGCTTGGCTGATCCTTGCGTTAGATTAACGTGCTGAGCGTAAGCCTTTCGGGAAGAGCTAGACAGTCCTCCAGCGCTCGGTCCTCCGGAAATGGTGTTTATCACTGGTGGATCCTTCGGCTGCGTCTCTCTGTTCTCCGCTGATTTCTTCTTCCATTTTGCTGTCGATCATTGGCTTTGATGAATTGTTTGAGATGGCCTTTGGCTATGAGGTTTTCAATCTCACGTTGAAGTACTTTGCATTCATCGGTTGTATGCCCGTGATCTTTATGGAAGTGACAATATAGTTGGGAGTCTCTCTTGTCGGCTGGCCCCCTCATAGGTTTTGGCCATTTGAGGATGTTTTGGCTCTTGATCTGGTTTAGGATGTGCCCTTGAGAAGTATTGAGTGGGGTAAATGACTTGGGGAGCGTTGCTCTCGAGCGTTTGGCTTCGTTTGAATTTCCCCCTTCAGGACGATCTTGCCTTTTGTGCCCGGCGTGCGCTTCTTCGTGCTGTGAGGTTGTTGAATCTTCCTCGGCCCGAAGATACTTTTCCACCCTATCGAGGAGGTCCGACATGTTTTCTGGCGGACGTTTATTTAACGAGAAATGTAAGGGTGTGCTTGGTCTCACTCCTCTAGCCATTGCCGCGAATGTGACTCCTGGATCCAAATGATCGATGAGAAGTTTCTCAGAGTTAAAGCGGGCATAATATGACTTTAATGATTCCTTTGGCCCCTGGACTATTCGAAAGAGGGCAAAGGAATTCTTCCTTTGCACACGACTCGTGAGGAAATTGCTCCGAAAAGATTCAGCTAATTGAGCCCAGCATGAGATGGAGCGAGGTGTCAGGTGCTGGAACCACACATGTGCGGATCCTTTCAGCGTTACGGGAAATGCTCGGCACATGATCTAGTCAGGGACCAAATGCAAATTCATGCCCAAGGTAAAGCGAGCCAAGTGCTCCATTGGGTCTCCTGTGCCGTCATATGATTCACATGGAGGCATTTTAAAGTTGGAGGGAACTGGGAAGAGATCAACTTCTTCTATGAACGATCGTCCAACGATGATTGGAGCGTTGGAATAGCGCTCTGCCCGGTAATCACCAGAATTGTTCCTGGTTGATTGAGCTTCGCAGTAGCTCTCTTCGTGTCTCTTGGACCTTGGGTTGCGTCGTTCGTCATCAGAGTATTCATCTTCTACTCGTATCACCTGTTGGTTATGTACCTTGTCCCGCACTTTAGAGCGGCTTGGTCCCTCATGGAAATTCAATCGCTGATGAACAGATTGCCTCTGTGCATCAGTTATTGGCTTTGCCTTAAGAAGCCGAGGAGGTTCTAGTTGCACAGGTGGGTTTTCAATGGCAGCTTGCAACTTTTCAATGGATCGCTGCATTGTCTGAATGACAGCGAGTAGATCAGCTTGGTGGTCGATAGCAGGTGGAGCGATATTGGCGGGAGCGACCGTTGTGATTCCGACAATTGGAGGTTCAGATGGACCAGCAGTGTGCAATGGAGTTGAGGCAGGGTTCATGAGGAGTGGCGCAGCTATCGCGGTTTCCACTGCTCTTTTCCCACGATCTGCCGGCCGGGAGGTGGCTCCACCACGAGTAAGGTCACGGAGCAGCGTTGACGACGAGCTTGATGCAAGTGCTCCATCTTGCTGAACTTGCGGATGAGGGTTGCGAGCCATGGTCTATTTACGAATTTCGGTCCCACGGATGGCGCCAAAATGTTGTGGATGAAATCCGGAACTTGATTCATGAATAGACCTGCGCAACAAAGAGACAACACCGGTGACTTCGCCGGAGGGATTTCCGGCAGGAAACCTCCGATGCTTAAGTTAGAATAAACTCAAGAGGGATTTAATCTGACTGTATTAGGAATCACTTACCCCCAAATTGCTCTTCTTCCCTCCTTTTATAGAATCCCCCCTCATTAGTGGTTAGTTGTCCCCTTTAATTCAGGAGTTACCCGACTAATGAGGGGTTATCGCTACTAAGTAGGGATTATTGCCATAGTGGGTAAGAAGTGGGATAGTGGGCCGTTATTGTTCCCCACTTCTCCAGCAGTTTTGACAGTATGGGATGGTGACGTGTGTCACCATCTCTTTGGTGGTAATGACCTAGATGAACAATTCGTCACTGCAATAGGATCTTCTAACCCTAGGCCACAATTAAGAAATTATTATCCCATAATTACCTCTGTTGATATGCAATTAGAAGAAAAGAATTTTACTACTCCTTTTTTCAATGGATCTTCTATTTATGAATGAATCTTGATGGTATGACTGATTACCAGATTATCACCTTTCTTCAGCATATGCTAATGGCAGCAAATAGCGCCTGCAATAGAAATCCTGGAGAGAACGAGGCATCAATTGCTCGTTACTCAATTGCCGGATTTACTGGTCAACTCCGTGGATGGTGGGATCACTGTCTCTCCCCTACTAACCAAAACCATATATATATATATATATATATATATATATATGTGTGTGTGTGTGTGTGTGTGTGTGTGTGAGAGAGAGAGAGAGAGAGAAAGAGAGAGAGCTAATCCGTTAATAGCGCTAGCAAAATAGGAGAAGTTGCAAGCGCGATCTGGTCATCCATCCTGCCCAGATTTTGTTTTTTCAAAAGCTGTCAGCCGTCCGCTACACAGTGTAGCAGACGGGATTTTTTTACCAAATTGCCCCTCCTCCATCGTCCGTTACACAGTGTAGCGGACTACTTTTTGACCCTGACAAGCGTCAATCAAAAATTCGTCCGCTACACAGTGTAGCGAACTACTTTTTGACTGACACACGTCATGTTAGTCCACGTCCTGATGACAGTTGTCACATCAGTCATGTCCTACCATGACTGTTACTTTGTCCTTATCCCTATTATCAAAATATTATATAGCAGATAGTATTTAAATTTAAATATTATCCGCTACACTATGTAGTAGACATTGCTTCCCGTCTGCCATACTACGTAGCGGACAGTACTAATATAAACCCAAAAAAACCTAACTTCGAAACCCTTCTACATTCTTTCTTTTCACAAATTTTTCATTATGTATTAAGCATGTGCTAGCGTTGGTAATTTATATATATATATATATATATATATATATAT
>JAVXUP010004308.1:0-35479 GCA_033070095.1 Escallonia herrerae | reverse complement strand
ATCAACATATATTCGGACCCGATTAGTTCGGTAATCCATGGTAACAAAATGATTTGGTGTGTTGAAACGATTACAACATTATTGTGCTACCACGTAACACGTAATGGGTTCGAAAACATACCGTACGAAGTCTCCGAATATTCCGACGTAGGATCCTTGTTGTTACGAGCCTCCAACACGCTTGATCTTTTTCGCAGGTACGAAAACGGCTACTAGAGTCGAGTTCTTCGTCCACGAACCAAATCCTAGAGCTTGGTGATTGCTCTAGAGAGAGTGCTATAGAGAGAGGGTTATTACTATTGACTTCCTTGATTTATTGGGATATCTCTAGCCTTTATATAGAGATACAATTAGAGACTGGCTTTACCTCCAACTCTTAGGAGATAAAGATGTATTTACCTCAAACACTTAGGAGATAAATATCCTCTAATTAACTGTATTATCCAGACTAACAAATACACATTATCTGTTAGTGGGCGGATAATGGGTCCATTGACCCAATTTATTAACAGCTCCCACTCGCCCACAGACAGGGCAAATAAATCGTACAGTCCCTCTATCTCTCGTCCACTCATCTCCTCATACAGGAAATGGAACGTGCGACCTACGAGAAAGGATGTCCAGTTGAGGAGTATTGTATTAAGTTATCACCAAACTAACACAATACATCACTCCAATAAATCTCGTATGTACCCCAGATAGTTCAACTACACCAGATTAAACACTCTCAAATCCCTCATAATGAGCAGTGTTAAACCTCTCATATGTTATGTATTCATGACTCATATCGAAACGAAAATCGACAAAGTCGCCCGGGCTATGAATCACACAACATGATGTAATATTGAACTTTCTTCCCAAAGCCCTCATGTCATTCCAATTAGACCCAACCGCTTTCCTAGACATGCCCCGCGAGACCGCATCATCCATGATCCAAGGGTACATGCTAAAGTAGCGACATTGAGTATCCTCTTCATGACATAGTCTAAGGTGAAAAGGGTACCATATAGGATCAAAAATTTTGATCCAAGTGGCTCACACAGTGACGAAGCAGGGATTCATTCGTCACTCCCACTGTCGGTCTGCATTTAGCACATGCAGTATGATTTGCATGCTATGGCGTAACCCTCAAGGGCGTGTCACATAAATGTATAATAAATACGCCATACGAATCTAAGTCTAGTCGCTGTACAAGCGCCTAACCTGAGTTTTTCAGCCCAGTCACTCTCATAGTGCCTGCCTGAAATCTCACATTCGGCTGTAAACAGGCTACATAGAGTTGTGGAGATACTCTATGATCGACCTACATTTATTAGGTCTCATCTTAGCTCCAACTAAGGCGACATGTTTGCTTTATAAGCTGTATCATCTTATCGCCCACTTGGCGCTTAAGACAATTATGTCTCATCTTGCTCGCTATCTTAGCGCCAAGGTGAATTACCCGTGTGAGTGGGTCAATTCGAGCCTGGTGACACTCTCAACAAGGATGTATATGTAATCACAAAGATTATCCATTCATTCCAAAATAAACTCAAATCGAGGAATGAAAATTTAATATAATAAATGTCAAGCACATAAGATGCCATAAACATGTCAAAACCTACGGAGTCCCATACTCCTAATGTGAGAAAGGAAAACATCTCTAGCAATGGGCTTGGTCAAAGGATCAGCCACCATTCTGCCAGTAGGTATATGTTTCATGGACACCTCTCCTTGCGCAACTAAAGTTCTAATGAAGTGATAACGAAGGCCTATGTGTTTGGCCTTCCCATGATATTTGGGGTCCTTTACAAAATCTAGGGCAGCTGTATTGTCACAGTGAACAGTGACAGCCTCATCTGCATGAGCTGTAACCCCTAGAGCCTGTAAGAATGACCTCAACCAAACAGCTTCCTGGACTGCTGCTGAACAAGCAACATACTCCGACTCCATCGTGGATAGGGCGATGCAAGACTGTTTCTTGCTGCACCAAGAGATAGCTCCACCTCCTAGTATGAATGCATAACCTGAAGTGGATCTGCGCTCATCTCTATCACCGCCCCAATCAGCATCGCTGTATCCTCTCAGTCTCAAGTCTCCACCATGATAACACAGGACGAGATCAGCGGTTCCACGTAAGTATCGAAGGATCCTCTTCACCGCATTCCAATGAGCGGGTCCAGGATTACTCTGATAACGACTCACCATTCCAACGGCATAGCAGATGTCTGGACGCGTACACAACATAGCGTACATCAGACTTCCTACTGCAGCCGCGTAAGGCACTTTGGACATCCGATTCTTTTCCTCATCATTCTTTGGGCATTGGTCTGTGGTTAAAGTACACGCCTTGTCCATTGGAGTGTCTATGGGTTTTGAGTTATGCATACGAAATCGTTCAATGACTTTCTTGATGTATGTCTCTTGAGACAAACCGAGAAGTCTCTTTGGACGATCACGTATGATTTTAACCCCGAGCACATAATTAGCTTCTCCCATGTCCTTCATCTCAAAAGTTGAGGACAGCCACTGCTTAGTGGCGACAATGGAACTCATGTCATTCCCAGCTAAAAGAATGTCATCCACATACAAAGAAAGGATTAGAATATTTTTCTTGGATCGTTTTACGTAAACGCAATGGTCTTGTTCAATCATTTCAAAACCTATAGAGGTAATGGCATGATGAAACCTAAAGTACCACTGCCTAGACGATTGTTTGAGACCATATATAGAACGTTTGAGCCGGCAAACTTTGCGCTCATGTCCTTTGACTTCAAAACCCTCAGGTTGAGCCATATAAATCTCTTCGTCTAGTTCTCCATTGAGAAACGCAGTCTTAACATCCATATGAAAAAGTTCTAAATCCTGCTGGGCGACAATAGCTAGGATCAGGCGAATTGAAGCAAATCTCACCACTGGGGAGAAAGTATCTTCATAGTCCACACCCCGCAGTTGGGTATAGCCTTTCGCCACAAGACGTGCCTTATACTTGTCGATTAACCCATCTACCTTGCGCTTGACTTTAAAAACCCACTTGTTTCCAATAGTCTTGCGCCCTGGCGGAAGGTCAATCAACTCCCAGACCCGATTCTTTTCCATTGAGCTTAACTCATCCTTCATTGCAGCCATCCACTCATTTCTAGCAGATGAAGATAAGGCTTCTTCCACAGAAGTAGGCTCGTCTTCATCATTTGGAGTGCACATAAGAATTTCACCGTCAATCTCAAAACGACGACGTGGAACTCTTCCTCGTGCACCTCTACGCAGTTGAGAATCTTGTTGACCTGATGGTCCTTGTGGTGTGCTCCCACTGTCTGGGATACTCCCACTAGGTTGAAGGTCACTTATACTATCTTCAGCGACAACCGGATGAGGAACTAATTCCCCACCTTCGCTTGAAGATGGTAAAGTGGGTTCAACCTCCTCTAACTCATAGAGGTCAAGATTCTTACTCGCATCTCCAATGCTAGGAAAATCACTCTCTATGAAATCGACATCACGAGACTCTATTTCAGTCCTTCCACCATTTGGATGTTCACCATACATTACATAGCCTTTAGAGTTTTCAGAATACCTTAGAAAGATACTCTTCTTTGCTCTAGGCCCTAGTTTCCCATACTTATGAGAAGTACTGTGAACATAACCTGCTGAGCCCCATGGGCGCAAGTTATCCAAATTTGGCTTTTGGCCATTCCAAAGCTCATAAGGGGTGGATTTGACTGACTGTGAAGGCACACGATTAAGTATATAGGCTGCAGTCAAAAGGGCATCCCCCCAAAAAGATATAGGAAGGTTTGCTTGAGCCATCATAGACCTAACCATGTCTAACAATGTTCTATTCCTTCTTTCCGCAACACCATTTTGTTGTGGAGTATTAGGAATAGTAAGTTGCCTGCGTATCCCCTTTTCCTCACAAAACTTCTTGAAGTGATCTGACAAATATTCGCGTCCTCGGTCAGTGCGAAGAGTTTTTAAATTCTTCTCTTTCTGATTCTCAACCTCAGCTACAAAGCGTTTGAAACAGTCCAAAGCTTCATAGCGGTGAGATATCAGATACACATAACCATATCGCGTATAATCGTCTATCAGTGTAAGGAAATAAGAGGCGCCATGGCGTGCCTTTACACTCATAGGTCCGCATATGTCAGAGTGAACTAGCTCAAGTGGTTGAGTTGCTCTCACAGCCTTTCCAAAAGGCTTCCTGCATGCTTTACCGGCCAAACAAGCCTCACAAGTTTGTAGATTGACTTTTGCGAGTGGGCCTAAAAGGCCTTCTCTAGCCAAACGAGTCATTCTATCTTGGCCTATGTGGCCCAGTCTTGCATGCCAGGTGGTAGAATCATTCACAATATTATCATTCACCACATAAGAATAAGAAGACTGAGAATCAATTAAATCCAATTGAAAAAGACTATCCATGCGAAAACCATGTCCGAACAAAACATCATCCAAAAAAATGTCCAACTTATTACCCCTAAAAATAAAGGAAAAACCACTGTCTAATAAAGCAGTAACTGAAAGTAGATTAAGCCGAACTGTGGGTGCATATCGCACATCCTCTAGAATCAATGTGCGCCCAGTGCGCAACTTGAGCTGGTAAGAACCAACCCCTAGCACCTCTTCGGAGCTATTGTTTCCCATGAAGATATGTTTGCTACCCGCTGGAATCCGGTGATAATCTACGAACCCCTCTCGATCACGTGCTACATGTTTTGTTGCACCTGTATCCACAAACCACACAGGTTGGGAATGAGCAACCATCACATGTGAGGAAACATATAACTGAGAGAGAGATTCTGAAAGTACCTTCTTCGGCTCAGTGCAATCACGAGCGAAGTGTCCTTTCTGTTGACAGTTGAAGCATTTAACTTTAGACAGATCCTTTTTCCCACCACGTTTTCCTCTCTTGCGTTTCTTCATTTTTCCTTCCTTTGGCGCAGAAGTGCTAGCCTCGCCTTTCTTACCTTTCTTACTTTGTCTTCCGCGCTTGCCATTTGCATTGCGCGATCCCCCTTGGGCGACATAAGCAAGGGTCTTGTCAGTATCTCGAGTCTCGTCCTCAAGGATGACATGCTGTGAAACATCAGAAAAGTTCTTGATGTTTTCACTGTGGGTCAATATCTGTTTCATATTGGCCCACGAGGCAGGAAGGGACCTTATGACAGCTCTGACTTGCTGCTCATCTGTGAGCGCATGGCCAGCATCCCTTAGCTTACCAATCATATTGGACATCATCCTTAGATGTTCACTCATGGTATGTTTAGGGTCTTTTGTGTACTCCTCAAACTTAATCACAAGGCTATGAAGCCGCGTAGTTGAGGTTCCACCAAAAGAGAACTTGAGCTGCTCCCATAAAGCTTTGCAAGTTGGAAGTTCATCATACTGCCCGATTAGATCATTTTGCAAGCTGCTCAACAAGGTATAGCGCGCACTACGATCTTTCTGATTCCATTTCTGGTAGGCAGTGTGGTCTATTAGGGGTTGCGCCTCAGTTGGCGCGACCATCTCCTTGGTCAAGTGCTCCTCGAGCTCTTGTTCGTTCAGCATGAATTTCATCTTTTTGTGCCAAACGTCATAATTGTCTCCGTTAAGTTTCTCACCCTTAACGAGATCAGCTATGACATTCTTGGTGGCCATTATATTCACTACATTAGATTGCGCAAGGAAAAGACATTAATTATACATCCTTCTATTTATTTCAAAAAATTCAAATGAAAAACATAATCCTTCCTCACATCATGAAATCGAAAATCTGCTAAGCTCGTAATCATCTCCCATGTATGTGAGTTGGGAAAAATATTTTTCAAGTAATTTTTCGCAATAAATTTCATCATCATATAAGCCACAATATAATAAATCATCCACATGATAATTTAGAACAATATAAAATTGCACCATGCAATTAAATTTGCAAGGACTCCATTGAGCCCTATTGGCATTCTAATAACTTATGCTAAGAAAATTCTGGTTTGAATAATGTGCGTGCGAAATTACATCCCCGTACAAGGCTTTCTCGAAATATACAGGGAAATAGCAGAATACAACATCTTTGAGAATCCTACTACAAACTACTCCAATAAAACAAATGGAGATGCCGCACAGCACATTATTCTCAAAAGAATTTTCTTAAGCAAGAGTAAACACATAAAACATAAGTTTCTTTAGAATGCCAATCTAATATCCATCCATTTAACCTAAAACTAGCATGCTCAAATAAGAAGTTAAAGGGTAATAAAATGGATGAATAGGCCACATTCTCCTCCCAAGGAAAACGGGCGACAAGGGTCTTGAAAATATAAATGGTTTAAAAGTGTGGATTTACCAAAAACCCAACAAATATACCTCAAAAGTATATTTAAACCATAACACAAATCAAGGCAAGCATGTAACAAATTAGACATAATTTATCTATGTCATATAACTCTCCAAAAATATTTATTGCTACTCACGAAGTGCAAAAAATAATATTTACGCATTATTCGTATTTTTGGGAACCACAAAAGTACCACAAAAATACTCACAAATGACCAAAAACTGAGAGATAAATCCTAAAAAATTGGCAAACAGTAAATTTATCCTTAATATGCCCTCTGAAATTAAATAAAAATTCTGTGTGTATAAAACAAAATTTTAAAGTTAATTTTTCATAGAAAAAGTCGTTTAAAAATTAAACAGAACACACACAGAGGGTATAAAGGTAATTCAACACCATTGAAAATTTTCAGAAGGCACGACAAGGCTCCACTCGCCGGCGGTGACGAACACCGGCCAAAAAACCGTCTGCACGCGCCTCCACGCGCCGCTGTGCGTGTGGGACAGCGCAGCAGATTCTTGGAGCAGGCGCGTGGACGCTGCCTTGCTGGCGCGTGAGAGCGCGTGGGCGCGTTTCGCGCGTGGGCTCAGCCACGGCTGGCGCGTGGATGAGCGTGACGGCTGGTTTCGGCGCGGCTTTGCGCGTGTGGCGCGTGTACGGCTCGGCTTGAGCGCGTGGCGCTCGTGGGTTTACTGTTCATCATCTTCGTAGGAAAATCCTAAATTTTCCAGCGCCGCCATGTCGCGATGCCAACTTCGGGATGCCATATCTCTCTCGTTTTTAAGCCAAATAATGCGTACGATATATCGTTGGAAAGCTTATACAACAGAATATCATGCTCTGAATTTGAGTCCCAAAACTCGAAAAAACCACAGTTTTCTTGAAAAATAAAATCGTGATTTCTCACAAATCATGCATCCAAAAATCACGAAATTTTATGGAGTTCATCCTCAACCATAGGAGAACAAAAACATCTAATTATTTTTCAGAAAAACATGCTCAATAAATTTCGAATTTTAATAATGGGTCTCATTCATGTATCCGAAAAAATCGTAACATGCACATTATTTAATCTAGCATGTTAAAGGCGAATCAACAAGTAATCATGCTCTGATACCAATGTTGAAACGATTACAACATTATTGTGCTACCACGTAACACGTAATGGGTTCGAAAACATACCGTACGAAGTCTCCGAATTTTCCGACGTAGGATCCTTGTTGTTACGAGCCTCCAACACGCTTGATCTTTTTCGCAGGTACGAAAACGGCTACTAGAGTCGAGTTCTTCGTCCACGAACCAAATCCTAGAGCTTGGTGATTGCTCTAGAGAGAGTGCTATAGAGAGAGGGATTATTGCTATTGACTTCCTTGATTTATTGGGATATCTCTAGCCTTTATATAGAGATACAATTAGAGACTGGCTTTACCTCCAACTCTTAGGAGATAAAGATGTATTTACCTCAAACACTTAGGAGATAAATATCCTCTAATTAACTGTAATTATCCAGACTAACAAATACACATTATCTGTTAGTGGGCGGATAATGGGTCCATTGACCCAATTTATTAACATGGTGGAACCACATAAACTGCAGCCCTTGGCATCTCTTTCTTTATCTTTGCTTCTGCTTCTTCTGGTGTCAGGCCAACCAACTCCGGCCATATTGTTTTCCGATCTCCGTCGGTTCCAGATGGCTCCCATAAGTCACTGAAAATCCTATCCAGCTTAGGCACATAAACACAAATGACAATTACGGTAGTAAACATGTCAATAATTGGTGAAAAATCCACGAGGACCATGGAAGCTAGACACCAAAAGTGACATTTTCACGTTTTAATTGCTTTTTCTAGCAACAATATCTCCTTTTTAGAGACTAATTAACAAATGAGTGTGAGGAAAATTGCAAGCAAAAAGAGCTCTCAATATAGCTACTGCAATTTTCGGTACAAAAGAGTGAGAAGAAAAGACACTTTACTTGGTAGAGGAGGTTCCTCAGAGAGCTTGGTTGATTGGTTTTCCTCCTCAGCCATAACAGATATGGATCAAGCCAGGTTACACACACACACACACACACACACACATATATATATATATATATATATATATATATAGTACCTCCTTGAATTTGTCAGTGCACTCACATGTGACAACAAAATGATTGCCGGCCATCCTAACTCTCTCAGGAACAATCATTCGCGGTCCTGTCCTTTTTGATAAGTCAAATTAAAGTATTCGGCCTGCGTTAAAAACTTGAAGCTAATCTAGTGTCAGCCAAGATATGAACAAATGAAGAAGAATTGTTTGAAATGTTAGTGTTTTTTCAAAATATAGTGTCAAAGTGGTTCATTTTCTTTGTCAAAATGATGAAAGGAAGATGAAGAGGCAAAGAGGGAGGAATCTCACATAGAAGGAAATTGGAAAAATAAGTGGGTATATAATAAAGAACTCCACTTACTTTAATACTTATGTGGTGTGTTAAGGTGTATGCATGTGCACCGAGTATGGTGCGAAGCACCATACGAGGAACGATCGCACGCACGCACGCGCGCGCGAGGCAGTGGGCTGTGAGGCGCAATGTGGCGCTTTGATGGCGCACTTTGCACTTCGGGCCAGACCCAACTGTTGAGAGCTGGTTAGTTACCAGTCCAGATCTGGACCGTTAATCTTAACGGTTTCTAATCCGACGGTCCAGATTGCTTGGGTGCATGATGAAAGGGTATGACCCTTGATTAGCAACCACTAGTGCTTTACATAGAGCACAATGGTCCGAAAATCTGACCATATAGATGAGCCTCTACTCTCTTCTCCTTTCTGCAGATCTTTTACAATAAGAAATTTCTGCAGAATTTCTTAGTTGTAAACCCGTTATCCAGTATTTCATATACTTTTCTGTGGAGTGAATATCGTGTGTGCAAGCGTTATTCACTAGTGCGCTTCGTTGTATCTTGAAGGGTATTTGCCTGTAACCCGCTGCACACCAATTTTAGGTGGGGGCAAATATAAACTTAAGGAGAGCGTTTTACAACGTGCCTCGAAGCCGATCCTCTTTCAGTCACAAAGCCATCTCATAATAATCCAACAATCTTAAGTTTATATTCTGCAACAATGGCGTTCGTGACGTTGAAAGACATGGGCTCGGATTTCCACTGCTTGGAGCGTTTTGATGGTGGGGACTTCGTTCGTTGGCAAAGGAAGATGCACTTTCTACTAGTAACAGTGAAAGTGTACTATGTGATCGTGAATTCAAGACCTCCGGAACCCGGTGAAAATGAGGAAGAAAGTGTTGCGAAGACACGTGAAAGATTGAGGTGGGATCAAGACGATGAGATATGTCGAGGACATATTCTGAATGGCATGTCCAACACGCTATTCGATGCCTATCATACTGTCAAGACCGCTAAGGAGCTTTGGAACCAATTGGAGCGTCGCTACATCATCGAGGATGCCACCAGTAAAAGGTTTATCGTTTCTAAATTTTTTGATTACAAAATGGTTCATGGTAGGTCGGTTATGGAACAGTTTAATGAGATTAAAAGTATTCTTGATCGTTATTCCCAACACAAGTTAGCCTTGGATGAGTTTATCGTGGTTACGTCTATCATTGATAAATTGCCTCCTTCTTGGAAGAATTTTAGGAACAGCCTTAAGCATCGCAAGGAAGACATCAAACTTGACTAGTTGGGTACTCATCTTCGGATTGAGGAAGACTTGCGCAAGGAAGAAAAGTCTAAAAGTGAGGGTGTTTCTAAAATCTTGGCCGTGGAAGAAGGAGAATCATCCAAGAAGAACTCCCGTGAGAACAAGAAAAGGAAGCTTCAAGGAAATGACGACGACGACAAGGACAAGAAGAAAAAACACAAAGGAAAGTGTTTTCACTGTGGCAAACCAGGGCACTATAAGCGTGATTGCCGTGCCTTGAAGAAACAAAAAAAGGCGACCGAAAATAATTTAGTCGCGGTAATCAGTGAGGCAAATGTCCTTGAAGATGATGACGCATGGTGGATAGACTCGGGTGCGACAAAGCATGTGTGCAAGGACAAGAGGTTTTTTACAACCTATGAACCGGTAAAGGATGGAAGCCTTCTTTACATGGGAAACTCGTCAATTGTGCAAATTGTGGGCAAAGGAAATGTCGAGCTCGAGTTTACATCCGGAAAAGTTGTCACCCTTACCAATGTTTGTTATGTGCCCGAAATTAGGAAGAATTTAGTTTCGGGTTGTATGCTTAACAAGTTTGGTTTCAAACTTGTTTTTGAAGCTGATAAGTTTGTACTCTCTAAGGGAGGGATTTTTGTGGGAAAGGGATATCTTTGTGAGGGATTGTTTAAACTTAATATTAATAATAAGAATATTATTTCTGCTTATATTATTGAGTCACAATATTTTCTTTGGCATAATCGTTTAGGACATGTTAATACTAGAAAAATTAATGACATGATTAAATTAAATCTTTTGCCTAGTATGCATGTAGATAAAGGATTTTGCAAGACATGTATGCTCACTAAAATCACTAGAGCTCCTTTTCAAAATGGACAAAGAGAGTCTAAGATTTTAGATTTAATATATAGTGATTTAGGAGATTTTCACTCCTCTCCTTCGTTAGGAGGAAACTCATATTATGTGACCTTCATTGATAATTATTCTAGGTATTGCTATGTTTATTTATTGCATAATAAAAGTGATGCCATGCCTAGTTTTGTCACATATAAAAATGAAGTAGAAAATTTTTGTGATGCCAAAATAAAAATACTTAGAACCGATAGGGGATGAGAGTACTATGAGCAACCATTTTTTGAAGAAAATGGCATAGTGCATGAACTCTCTGCACCGTATACACCACAACAGAACGGTGTAGCGGAAAGAAAGAATCGAACATTAGTCGAAATGGTTAATGCCATGCTCTCCAACTCGGGTCTAGGAAAAGGATTTTGGGGGAAAGCTTTATTAACAGCTTGCTACATATTAAATAGAGTTCCAACTAAAGGGAATAACGTTACTCCTTATGAGTTATGGAAGAAAAGGAAGCCTAATCTGAATTATTTTAAAATTTGGGGTTGTAGGGCCGTTGTAAGAGTTTCGGAACCAAAAAGGAAGAAATTGGGTGAAAGAGGCATTGAATGTATTTTCTTTGGTTATGCTTTACACAGTAAAGCATATAGGTTCATGGTAGTGGAACAAAATGATTATTATTCTAAAAACACTATCATTGAATCTAGAGATGCCATCTTTGACGAAAGTAGGTTCCAATCACTTCCTAAGCAAGTTGAGCAAAAGGAAGGTCAACGTGATGTTGAGGAAAACCATGAAAATGAAGTTGAACCTAGAAGGAGCAAACGAATGAGAATTGCTAAAACCTATGGACCCGATTTCTACATGTATTTGGTAGAAGGAACTAGGACGGCAATACAAAACTCCATACCGATTGTTTTAAATGTGGAATCTGACCCTAGGACTTATGAAGAGGCCATGAGGTCTCAAAATTCTTCTTTTTGGAAGGAAGCAATAAATGAAGAGATTGATTCAATCATGGGAAATGGAACATGAAAATTGGTGGATTTACCACCTGGTTCTAAACCCATTGGTTGTAAATGGATCTTCAAGAAAAAGTTAAGGGTTGATGGATCAATTGAAAAATTTAAGGCAAGGTTAGTGGCTAAGGGTTTTTCCCAAAAGGAAGGTGTTGATTATTTTGACACTTATGTACCAGTTGCAAGGATAGCCACTATTAGGGTGCTTATTGCACTAGCTTTCATCCATAAGCTAGTTATTCATCAAATGGATGTTAAAACAGCATTCTTAAATGGTGAATTAGATGAGGAGGTATACATGCAACAACCGGAAGGGTTTGTTGTACGTGGGCAAGAAAATAAAGTTTGTAAGTTGATTAAGTCATTGTATGGACTTAAGCAAGCCCCTAAGCAGTGGCATCAAAAGTTTGATCAAATTGTGATGTCTAATGGTTTTAAAATACATGAATCGGATAAGTGTGTGTACAGTAAGTTCGATGGCGGTAAGGGAGTTATCATTTGCTTATACGTAAATGATATGCTCATTTTTGGTACTGACTTGGAACAAGTTGTAAAGACAAAGAAATTCTTATCCAATAAATTTGAAATGAAAGACATGGGTGTTGCTGACGTGATTTTAGGAATTAAAATCATAAGGAATAATGGTTGCATAACCTTGTCACAATCTCATTATATTGAGAAGGTGTTAAAAAGGTTTCACCATTTGGATAGCACACCAGTTAGTACTCCGTTCGATGAGAATATTAAGTTGTCTCCTAATGATGGTAGAGCTGTGAGACAACTAGAATATGCGAGTGCAATAGGCTGTTTAATGTATGCCATGACTTGTACTAGACCGGATATTACTTATGCAGTAGGAAAACTTAGTAGATATATTAGTTGTCCTAGTAATATGCATTGGAATGCAATATATAGGGTCTTTAAGTACCTTAAAAGAACCATGGAGTTCGGCATACGTTTTAATGGGTATCCTTCTGTTTTGGAAGGATACACAGATGCCAGTTGGATTACGAATCGGGAGGATTATGCTTCCACAAGTGGATGGATTTTCACATTTGGTAGGGGAGCAATATCCTGGGGTTCAAAGAAACAGACTTGCATTACTGATTCTACCATGGCAGCAGAGTTTATTGCTTTAGCTGCAGGGGGCAAGGAGGCAGAATGGCTAAGGAATTTACTTTTAGAGGTTCCTTTATGGCCTAAGCCTATGGCTCCGATATCGATAAGGTGTGATAGTCAATCAACTCTATCACGGGCATGTAGCGAAGTGTATAATGGAAAGTCTAGACATATTGGTCTTAGACATAGCTACGTGAGGCAGTTGATTACCGAAGGTGTAATCACATTGGAATATGTGAGGTCATCGGAAAATTTAGCGGATCCGTTAACTAAAGGGCTTCCAAGGGAAATGATTATTAGGACCTCACGAGGGATGGGACTCAAGCCCATGTCAAGGATCAGCAATGATGGAAATCTCGACTTAATGCTTGCTAACACCAAGTCTTGAGTTCAACGAGTCAAAAGTACATTATGATGGTGATTGCAAGCACAAATTTTAGTCATCCAAAGGTAATGTGCTTGGTAACCGTAATGAAGAACTAGGGTGAGTATTATACTCTTAATAGGTCTATAAAAGGATCATTCTTTGGAGTGTTAGTTACGGTACACTCTTGATAGACCTGACTAGTGAGTGTGAAGTGGGGCCGCTTCTGTCGAGTTTAAAGGGCTTAACTCTAGAGCACTCATGAAAAACAAGATACAAATTACATGGCCGTTTATTGTATAAGCAGTTTCCTGGATTTGTGTATGGATAGGAGTTTCATGTGTGATATGTGACCGGCTAGTCAACAAGGATAGGTGGTTCAAAGTTTATCTACCACACTTTTTCAGATTAGTCTTGTTATGTAATCACTAAGTGAAGATTCAAGTCGTAAGACATCTTCATTTATGCATGTACTTCACTGGATAATAAGATCTGTTTTTTGTTTTGTTTATATTTTATATTTTGTAAAATGGTGGGGATTGTTAGTGTTTTTTCAAAATATATTGTCAAAGTGGTTCATTTTCTTTGTCAAAATGATGAAAGGAAGATGAAGAGGCAAAGAGGGAGGAATCCCACATAGAAGAGAATTGGAAAAATAAGTGGGTATATAATAAAGAACTCCACTTACTTTAATACTTATGTGGTGTGCTAAGGTGTATGCATGTGCACCGAGTATGGTGCGAAGCACCATACGAGGAACGATCGCACGCACGCGCGCGTGGCAGTGGGCTGTGAGGCGCAATGTGGCGCTTTGATGGCACACTTTGCACGTGTCGCGAGACGCAATTAGACGCCTTTAAGTTTTCGTGACGAAAACTAGGCCGTCGGTGCAACGGATGGGGTCGGATCCGACCGTTGGCAGCTGAGTGGTTACACTTGCACCGGTTCGGGTTATGCCCGAATGGTTGCACCTGTTAGGCAGCTAGTTAGTTACCAGTCCAGATCTGGACCGTTAATCTTAACGGTTTCTAATCCGACGGTCTAGATTGCTTGGGTGCATGATGAAAGGGTATGACCCTTGATTAGCAACCACTAGTGCTTTAAATATAGCACAATGGTCCGAAAATCTGACCATATAGATGAGCCTCTACTCTCTTCTCCTTTCTGCAGATCTTTTACAATAAGAAATTTCTGCATAATTTCTTAGTTGTAAACCCGTTATCCAGTATTTCATACACTTTTCTGTGGAGTGAATATCGTGTGTGCAAGCGCTATTCACTAGTTCGCTTCGTTGTATCTTGGAGGGTATTTGCCTGTAACCCGCTGCACACCAATTTTAGGTGGGGGCAAATATAAACTTAAGGAGAGCGTTTTACAACGTGCCTCGAAGCCGATCCTCTTTCAGTCACAAAGCCATCTCATAATAATCCAACATGAAGAAGATAGATTAGCAATAGCACCCAGTTCTTGGTTTTTTTAGGTCTGTCCCTGTACTCTGATATGCGACGCTCAGAGTTAACCACTATGTCATAATGGCGCATCTTTCGCTAATGGCAGTCCTCATCGGAATTTATTGTTTCTGTACTAGAAATCTATAAGTTGCCCAAGGCCCCGAGAGAAGGGATGATCAAGGAACTTGATCTGCTGATTGGTTTAGGACCAATTTAGAATTGCTTCCTTGTCTAGGAAGTGATTTTTGTCTAACACAATAAACCTCAGACAGCTTTTATGTCCAAGTGCTTCTTAATCCAAAGGCCGACACCATGGCAAGCGTGGCATTGACAAAGAAAAGGCTGCCAAAAGGACTCACCGTAGGACTAATGTCAAATAACTCATGAAGGATAGCTACACTCTCAATCATCTTCTGAGGATATCTGAATGCCTGTATGCGATATCTTTTCACGCACCTTTGAAGCTTGCAGAATAACGACCCATCCAAAGACATTTGTTGTACAAATTCTGTTTCTCTCTCATTTCAAAGCGCGAGTTGATAAGGTAAAAGGGCATTTGCATTTAGAACTAGTCCGGTTTATCAGTCATGCTTCCTCTGGTGCATTTTCTGCTATTCCTCCTCATTATTAAAGCGGTTCAATCTGTTTGTTATGGCTTCACCTTCTATAGAAGATTCAAACGTGGTTGACACGAAAGATGTAGCCTAAGGGAGTAGTGAGTTGGGGCGTCTGCTTTTAGGCTGGAGAACAAACCCAATAGGGACTGGCATAAAAACCTGGAACAACAATGCACAAAGAGACATCACCAGGAAACACGAACATCCATAAATTAAGAACCAACGCTCTTCTATACCACCAGAATCATGTCCGTTGTTCTAAAGATAGGTAAGTTGCCACAATCCAGAAGACTATGCAAGCTGCTTAGGTAGAAACCATCAGAGTTCACAATGACACCAAATGTACCATGGAGTTCTCGGAGTAGACATTGAAATTACACACAGACATGCTCCTTGCTGTTTTTCATAACCTCAGGTTCTATTAGTCCGAAATCAGATATACTTTCATATTGCACGTTTCGCCAGTTACCAAAGAACTTTTTGCATTAGCTCTAGGCCTTTGTGCAAATGTCACTAGATATTCATTCTTAGGTGAAATTAAAAAAATAAAGACTGAGAAGAACTGTCATACATGAAAGCAAAGGACGCAAAAAGCCTCAAAATTCTCATTACAATGAGGAATTAATCTGTGAAGATTCCTATAGCAGGGACATTACAAATTGTGACTAAAACAGCTTAGCCAATTCTCGGTGGACTCGTAACTTTTCCTGCGGAATCAATGAACACCCGGACTCGGTTTGTTCTGTAATCTGCGGTTATGTCACAATCTTGTGGAATTACACGAACCACGGCACTTGGCATGTCTTGCATTATTATCTCTTCAGCTGCTTCTGATGTGAGGCCAACTAATTCAGGCCATATTGTTTTCAAATCTCTGTTCGGTCTAGATAAGTTCCTATAAGGTCCTTAAGAAAAGAACAATACTTTTAATGGTCTTGAATTCGCTTTCTCTAGTATTTATGCCAAAAGGAGAAAAAAATAACTTACCTGGTAGAGGTTGTTGCTCAGGGAGCTTGGTAAATTGGTTCTTCTCCTCAGCCATATCACCTATCAATCGAACCAGGCCGACTTTGTCAAAATTCATAGAGATGGATGTTTCCTATAGGAATGTCTTACGCCATTAACGCGATAAGAACTAAATAGTTGCTAGCTCTATTCGGTGATAATAACTAGGTAGTAGCAGGCTCTTGCCTGTATTTGGTAATAACAGCAACCACATTGACCTCGATCGTCTTTTTTCCTATTTAAACAATCGGGTGACAGAAGTTGCCTCAGGGAACCACACACAAGACCTCCTTCACTCCAAGCAAGTGCAACAGCTGGGAACCAGATGTATAGCCCTTACAAAAGTAAGGAAAATTTGATATATATTCGCAAGACGATGACCTTACTGAGCATGCATATCATCTTGGTTTCAAATTTACGTCATTAGGGAAGATTTTAACAAATGAAAAGGAATTGTTTGAAGGAGATAGATTAGCACCCAGTTCTTGGGTTTTTAGGTCCGTCCCTATTCTTTGACGTGCGACGCTCAGAGTTCACACCACTATGTCATAATATCGCATTTTTATCTAATGGCAGTCCTCATTGGAATTTATTGTTTCTGTACTAGAAATCTATAAGTTGCCCAAGGCGTCGAGAGAAAGGATGATCAAGGAACTTGTTCTGCTGGTTGGTTTAGGACCAGCTCAGAATTGCTTACGTGCCTAGGAAGTGATTTTTGTCTAACACAATAAACCTCAGACAACTTTTATGTCCCAAGTGCTTCTTAATCTAGAGGCGGCCAACACCTTGGCAAGCGTGGCATTTGACGAAAGAAAAGGTTGCCAAAATGACTCACCCTAGGACTAATGTCAAATAACTCAGGCCTGATAGATGCACTCTCAATCATCTTTTGAGGATATCTGAACGCCTGATCTGAATGCGATATCTTTTCAAGCACCTTTGAAGCTTGCGGAACAACAACCCATCCAAAGGCATTTGTTGTACAAATTGTCTGTTGAGAAGGTAACAGTGCATTTGCATTTAAGAGTAGTGAGGTTTATCAGTCATGCTTCCTCGGGTGCATTTCCTGCTATTCCTCATTATTAAAGTGGCTCAATCTCATTGTTATGGCTTCACGTTCTATAGAAGATTCGAACGTGGTTGAGAGCAAAGATGTGGACCAAGGGAATTGTAAGAAAGGCCACTAAATTCGGGCGTCTGCTTTTAGGCTGGAGAACAAATCCAATAGGAGCAGTTATAAGAACCTGGAACAACAATGCACAAAGAGACGTCACCAGGATTTACGCGAAGATCCATGTGCAAACATCACTAGACGTTCATCGAGGGGTGAAATTAAAAGGATAAAGCCTGAAAAGAACTGTCGATATAGAAGCAAAGGACTCAAAAAGCTTCGAAATTCTCATTACAGTGAGGAATTAATCCGTAAAAGATTCATATAGCAGGGACATTACATGCGAATTGTGACTAAAACAGCTTAGCAAATTCTCGGTGGACTAGTAACTTTTCCAGCGGAATCAATGAAAACCCGGACTCGGCTTGTTCTGTAATCCGTGGTTACGTCACAATCTTGTGGAATTACATGAACCACAGCCCTTGGCATGTCTTGCTATATTAGTCCTTCAGCTACTTCTGATGTGAGGCCTACTAATTCAGGCCATATTGTTTTCAAATCTCTGTTCGGTCTAGATAAGTTCCTATAAGGTCCTTAAGAAACTAACAAAGAACAATACTTTAATGTTCTTGAATTCGCTTTCTCTGGTATTTATGTTAGAATATTCTATTTACAAATTGTTTAAGTAAAGCTTTAAAACCTTACTTTATTTTCTACATATATGTTGGTCAATGTAACCTATTGTATTAAATTTTGTCATAAATTTATTTATAATATTTTTTACCGTTGTTATTTATTATGTGTGTAATCTCTATCTTCTTTTACTATAAAAAGAGATCACTTCTACCATGGAGAATACACACATATCAAGACATATGCATGATATTTTACATTCTATATACTTTTGATTTTTGAGCAACTTGATTGGGCGAGTTCAACAATCTTCCTGTGGACGCACACATAGAGAAGGCGATGCTGCGAGCCTTGGGTTTTATCCTAGAGGATTTATCGTTCGTTGGAACCCGTGCATAGTAAAACGATAAAGTCTTTAGTACAACGATTTTATTGCGACTTTCACAGACTAGCGTGAATTTACTTTAATTCTCTATATCTTGAAATTGCATGCTAGTTAAAATACTTGACAATTTGTTTTATATATACGAGTCGCAGGTGGCACACGCGATGCGTGTGCAAAATTGAAGTTAATAGTATAAAATTTTGTTAAAAATTCAAGTATCATAATGTGTAAGATGCATTCGATAAAATGAACTGTACATTATAATTAACAGTAGTTATTCACTATTTAAACTTTTATTTTGTAAATTTTTAAAGAAAAAATTATAAAATGCCACTTGTCACAATTCTAGATAGGTAGTTATGTAATACCAAACCAAATTATGTTTTCCCTTTATATATAGTATATATATAGATAGATACATACACACACATACATACACATACATACATACATACATACATACATACATACATACATAATTGTATGATTATAATATGCTTATTTTGCATGTTTATATTTAGCTAGTCATAAGTTTTGGTTATTTTCGTGATTAGGCAATTATATGCTTTAGTCATATTTTATGATAATTTGTTATGTGAAATTAATGTAGTAAATTCAAGCTATTTTTTCAACATTCTAAAGGCTTTATTGTAGCTTTGATTTGTATATATTTGATAAATTGAGTTCACAATTTTTATTGTTTAAGTTGGTTGTGTATAGAAGTGAACATTTGTAATTTTGGACTAAGATTTATTAACTCAGCATTACTGTTCATAAATTTTAGAATACTGTTCACGACTGTTCATGCTTTTCTAGCCATTACTGTTCACGTAATTTACTGTTCATACTCTGGAGATATTATGCATGACTGTTCATTACTGTTTACGTTAGTGTTCATTAATGTTCACATAAAAACTGTTTTGACTTTTTAATACACAATTTAGTCACTTTTATCTGCTCATTTTACTATTTATATTTTTTTTGTCAATTATTTAGATAAGGTATTGAGACTTACCTTTTTTGTTCTCACCGTTAGTTTTCTTTGCCTTAACTATTCCTATGGCATCTTATGATGAAACCATCACCCTTAAATCCAAAAGATTTAATGGACAAAATTTTAAAAGATGACAAAGACAAACTTCCTCCCACTTGGTCTGACTTTTTTAAAGGACTTAGACATAAACAGGAAACCTTGACTTTGACCCAAGCTTTCAATTCGCTAAGGATAGAAGAAAAGCATAGGGAAAGTATCAAACATAAAGAAGTAACGTTGAACCAAGCTAACTTAGTAGAAAATAATATAACTCCACACACACCACACCACCTTAGGCCTAAGAGGAATAACTTTAGAAACAATAATAGGCGGAACACCCAAGACAATAATAATTTTCATCGAAGATACTCCCGCCATAACAACTTCCTAGCGAATCGCTTTCCTCAAAACAACAATAACCAACCCACAAACCTTTCAAATCACAAGAATGCAAAGGATGATAAGGGCAAAGGAAAGAAGAGACCATGTTACGTGTGCGGAAGGACTAATCATATAGCTCGAGATTGCTTTTACAAAAGGGTTGGAAGTACAAGCCAAATGGTAGAAACCAAGGAGATCAAGTTAACATGTTGCTAGATGATGACCTCCTATTAGGTTTGATTCTATTATTTGTTTAGTGAATTATAGTTATCAAAATAATGATTGGTGGTTAGATTCGGGTGCTAATGTACATGTTTGTTTTGATCGTAAACTATTTAAAACTTACCAAAACTCAAGTGGAGGAAGCATGACAATAGGAAATGATATAGCTGCACAAGTGATAGGAATTGGAAGAGTTGATTTAAAGATGACGTCGGGGAAGACGCTAACACTTAACGAAGTGCTACATGTTCTGGAATTCAGAAAAAAATTTGATTAGTGGATCATCCTTAGTCCGACAATGATACAAAGTTGTAATGGAGTCTAATAAGGTTGTAATAACTAGGAATAATGTATTTGTTGGAAAATGTTATATTTTTTATGGATTGTTTAAACTAAGCATCTTGATCAATTCAAATGAAAGTTCTCTTTTAATTTTAAATGTTGAATCTAGTGAAAAATGGCATGAAAGATTAGGACGTGTAAACTATGGGAAGGTCAAGAGGTTGACGGATTTAAGAGCAAATGTAAATACTAAATGTAAGGGTAAAATTTCTGTAGAAGCAAAGCAACTTAGGAAACCTCACAAACCGGTCCATAGAAATACAAGCCTTTTATAACTTATACATAATGATGTATGTGACTCAAACCGAACTCTTACTGGGGTAGACAATAAATATTTTGTGACTTTTATAGATGACTTTTCAAAATACTGTTACGTTTATTTAATCAAGATCAAGGATGAAGTGTTTGGTAAGTTTAAGATATATAAGAATGAAGTTGAAAACCAACTAGAAAAGAAAATAAAGGTCCTTAGGTTTGATAGAGGTGGGGAGTACACGTGAAATAAAATTAAGAATTTTTGTGAAGATAGTGGGATAATACATGAATTAACACCCCTTATTCACCCCAATCAAATGGTGTAGTCGAGAGGAAAAACCGAACATTGTTAGACATGGTTAATGCAATATTGTTAAATTCTGGTGCACCCGAGAACTTGTGGGGGAAAGCCGTCTTGTCATCTTGTTTTATACTAAATAGAGTGATCATTAAGGATCATGACAAGACTCCATATGAGCTTTGCAAAAAGAGATCTCCAAGGCTAGATATCTTAAAAGTGTGGGGGTGTTTAGCTAAGGTAGCCATACCCGAACCTAAGATGAAGAAAATTGGACCCAAAACAATAGATGCCTTATTTGTTGTATATGCTCAAAATAGTAGCACAAATAGATTTTTAGATGTTAATTCTGAAATTAGTGAATTCTTAAATAACACTATTATATAGAAGCTAGAGATGCAACATATTTTGAAAATATATTTCCTTTTAAGACTAGGCTTTCTAACCAACCCTCTTGCTTTATAATCCAAGTAAGTTCCTAGTAGCACAACCAAAGAAGTTGATCTCGAGTCTCCTATTGAACCTAGGAGAAGTAATAGAGCTATGATAGAAAAGAACTTTGTAGAAAGAATTTTCACCTATTTAGTTGAGGGAGAACTCAAGATTTATGAAAGAAGCTATGTCATCCATAGATTCACCATTTTGGAAAGAAGAATCAATGACGAGTATCGGTCAATCATTCAAAATAATACTTGGGTGTTATCTGATTTACGTCATTGAAGCAAACCCATAGGTTGCAAATCGGAGTTTAAAAGGAAGCTAAAATATGATAGGAGCATAGAAAAATACAAAGCTAGGCTAGTAGCTAAGGGGTTCACACAAAAATAAGGGATAGATTACTTTGACACATATTTCATTGTAGCTAGAATAACCACCATTAGAACTCTGTTGGCGCTAGCATCTATACATAACCTAGTGATACATCCAATGGATATTAAGACCGCTTTTCTAAATGGAGACTTAGATGAAGAAATTTATATGGAGCAATCTGAAGGTTATAAGGTCAAAGGACAAGAAAATAAAGTGTGCAAGTTAGTGAAATCACTCTATGGTCTTAAGCAAGCCCCTAAGCAATGGCATAAAAAGTTTGATGAAGTTATCCTAGGTTATGGGTTTAAGATTAATGATTGTGATAAATGTCTGTAGTATAAAGAGTATAATAGTGAACCATGAGATACTTTGCTTATATGTGAATGCTATACTGATCTTTGGGACTAATCTAGATGTTGTTAAGAACGTGAAGACTTATTTATCTAGGAACTTTGATATGAAAGATTGGGAGAAGCTTATATAGTTTTGGAAATGACGTTAGAAAAAACTCATGAAGGGATCATATTGACTCAATCTAGTGCCATACAAAATATGTTGAAGAAATTTAGATATTACGATACTAATCCTGTACAGACTCCATATGATTCGAGTATAACTTTAAAGAAGAACTTGGGAGAACCGATATCACAATTGAATTACTCTTAAATCATAGGATCCCTACTATACTTCACTAATAGGACTAGGCCTGATATAACATATGCTGTTGGAAGACTTAGTCGATATACCCAAAATCCTAATAAGGAACATTGGAATGCTTTAGAGAGAGTACTTAAGTATCTTAAAGGGACGTTAAAGTATTCGTTGTGCTATCGGGAGTTCCCAAATGTGGTGGAAGGGTATAGTGATGCTAATTGGATAACCGATAGTTTAGAGATCAAATCTACTAGTGGTTATGTTTTTACATTAGGAGGAGGATCTATATCTTGGGGATCTAAGAAGCAAACAAACATATCTAGAAGTACTTTGGAGTCAGAGTTGATCGCCTTTGATACAGCCTGTACAGAGGCTGAATGGTTAGGAAATCTTTTACTAGACATACCTTTAGTGAATATGTCTTTACCGGCTTTATCTGTGCATTGTGATTGCAAAGCTGTTATAGATCTTATTAAACAATCTCACACGAACAAAGAGATGAACAGACACATACAAGTAAGGTACAAGTTAGTCAAAGGACTAGTAAATAAACATGTGATATCTCTTAATTTTGTGAGATCTGAAAAGAATTTGGCTGATAACTTAACTAAAGGTCTACCCATAAAAGGTGTATTTGAATCATCAAGGGGGATGGGGCTTAAGCCCACATGGAGTCACCAGCGGGGGTAACCCAACCTTTCTGATTGGAGATCCCATGAAGAAGGTTCAATGGATAGGAACAACCTGTAGAGTGTGACTCATAATGATAGTACTAATTTTACAGGAGAGCGTCTCCTTCCCATCCCTATGGTGATAATGCTACTTTGTGTGATGTTAAGGAAATGTTTTACCCAGAATGAGCCCGAGGCGGATATTTTCATGAGATACAGTCACATGTTCCCTTGGAGGACTCACCTAAATGAGAGTGGTCGTTAGGCCGCGACTATGGGAACTGGGCTGATCCCTAAAGACTCTCACGAGAATCAAGATTAGAGCGCATGGCCTTTAATAGCACTACCTGCTATGAACCAAGCCCTATATCAATATTGCGTGTGTGACTAATTGAAGTTTGATCAAATGACCTAATTCAAGGTGTAGTCCATTATGGCTCCCTCAAACGAAAATTGTTAACACTAAGTGTAGGTTCAAGCCCGGAAGGCACCTACACCTATTGCGCAGTATAAAGTTGTCCATACTTAATATACAATTTTGATTTTTGTAAGGTTTTAAACCTTTGTGGGGGATTGTTAGAATTCGCTTTTATTCTATTTACAAATTCTTTTAGTAAAGCTTTAAAATATTACTTTATTTTCTATATTTGTGTTGGTCAATGTAACCTATTGTATTAAACTTTGTCATAATTTTATTCATAATATTTTTAACCGTTGTTATTTATTATGTGTGTAACCCCTAATCTTCTTCTACTATAAACGGAGACCACTCCCACCATGGAGAATACACACATATCAAGACATATGCTTGATATTTTATATGTTCTCTACATTCTATATACATTTGGTTTTTGGGTAACTTGATCAGGCGAGTTCAATAGTCTTCCTGTGGACGCACATCATTTGTTGAATTGGAACTCGTGCTTAGGGAGATGATAAAGCCTTTAGGATAACGATTTTATCGAGACTCTCACAGGCCAACGTGAATTTATTTTAATTCTCTGTATCTTAAAATTGCATACTAGTTAAAATACTTGACAATTTGTTTATATATATAGACACACACACACACACATAATTGTATGATTATAATATGCTTATTTTGCATGTTTAATATATTAGCTAGCCATAAGTTTTGGTTATCGTGATTAGGCAATTATCTTTAGTCATATTTCATGATCATTTGTTATGTGAAATTAATGTAGCAAATTCAAGCTATTTTTGCAACAATCTATACCAAAAGGAGAAGAAAAGGACTTACCTGGCAGAGGTGGTGCTCAGGGAGCTTGGTGAATTGGTTCTTCTCCTCGGCCATATTACTTATCAAGCGAATCAGGCCGATTTTGTCAAAATTTATAGAGACGAAGGTTTTCTACGTAACGTCTTACACCATCAACGTGATAAGAACAAAATACTTTCTGGCTCTATTCAGTGATAATGACCAAGTAGTTGGAGGCTCTAGCCTGTCTTCGGGAATTACAGCAACTACATTGAACTCCCTCGTGCTTTTTCCTATCTGAAGTATCGCGTGACAGAAGTTGCCTCAGTGAACCACACAGAAGACCAACCTCACTCCAAGCAAGTGTAATAGCTGTGTGCCAGATGTATACTCCTTACAAAAGTAATTTTGATATATATGTTCTCAAGCCGACGACCTTACTGAGCATGGTGTAGTTGATACTGACTGAATTTATGCCTTACCAATTCCTTTCGGAAGTGACTAATTTGACATTTGAATGATATAGTCTCATTTCTTATTGATTGTGCAAAGTACAGGAAGGGATGACAAGGAAAAGAAAAGACACCATATGCTACATTGGGAGCAAGAACCGTGAATTGTCAAGCAATAGAATTTGCATTCATATTTAGAATTGTTGTAGGAGGGACTTCAAAGTGCAAAGTGAACACATATTCCAGTGAAAGTGATTAGCCAATGCTGGGTGTTTCGAAGACTTTCCCTGCAGCATCGACGCTTATGCGGACTCGGTCTATCCTAAAAATCGCGGTAATAATATGGTTTGGCGGGATCACATGGACCACAGCCCCAAGCATCTCTTCTTTAATCTTTGCTTCTGCTTCTTCTGCTGTCAGGCCAACCAACTTTGGCCATTTTCGATCTCCTCCGAACCCTACTAAACTCTTATAAGTTCATGCAATTAATCCTCTCTGGTTTAGAAACAAATAACTATAAAAGTGCTAGAATTACAGAGAAGTTACAATGTGACTGTTGTTGCTATTCTGCAAGAGAACCTCGATGCAACAGTGATACCAGTGGATGAGATGCGAGGTAATAAAATCTAGATCCGATATTGTCTAGGAATCCCTCCATCTCATTCACAGGGCACAACTGTTATCCTTGCAACCGTTATAGTGAAATCCTTTTTGCTATTCCGCGACATTTAGTCACGTAAGGGGTAATTGTCACCTATCATTCTCTCAAGCTAATCTAACATCTTTGAAGATGCTTATCCCTAGAATGCAAGTTAGGGATCAACCTCTTTCTTGGGATATTTATAACATTTATTTAGAGATAGTATTGGAGACTGACTTTACCTCAAACACTTAGGAGATAAAGACTGTATTTATCTCAAATACTTAGGAGATAAATATTCCCTAATTAACTGTAATAATTCAGATTAACAAATACACATGATCTATTAGTGGGCGGATAATAAGTCTATTGACCAAATTTATTAACATATAATTTTAAGAATTCATATTTTGTTATATACCTTGTAAGTGTGAGAACGTTTTGCTACATATATGTCACCGACTATATGGGTAAGTATAATCTCAGATTATACTACCGAAAAGCTGTCTTAGAAAGTGCAACTTGACTCTCGTAAGATATTATGGTAATGGTACACAGTCCGCAAGAGATATCATTTGACATTTTATAAATTGCTTATAACACCCATTGTCTTACATGATTGTATGTTGTAACAAACTATGCATCATATCAATTCAGCAGTACCAAAGGCTCCTTTTTTCCACACAAGAGAGCTCCCTTTGGAACATAATATTTGAGGTATAGCAAAGACCAGAAAAATAACTGCGTGACAAATTAAAAGTAAGAATTGCAATTTCTCACTGTAGTTTGTATTTGAACTCATTATAATATATATGTTATGGGAGGGACTGCAAAATGATTATGTTTGCAATACAACAACTTAGTCAATTCTGGGTGGGTTTGCAACTTTACCTGCATTGTCAACGTACATTAAGGTTCCCAATCAAGATTAAACTTTTTGGCTGGTGGACTTGCCTTGAGGCTCTTTTCGAAAATGAATATTCATTCTAACAATTTGCCTGGTGTGCCCAATGCTGTTTGTTACTAGGGGGATCTGCATGTAGCTTCTAATGGGCAATTTGGCCACAACATACTTTCCATAACTTGCTGTGCATATGTTTTGTTGCTAAACACCTTGTTGCCACTTTTAGCTGCAAAAACTACTTTTAGAGACCATTATCATCTCTCAAAACTAGCTAACATCTTCTGACCAAGAGCATAAGCTTAAAGGAGTCGTGAATTCAATTAGCTGAAAATTTCTAAACTAAAAGACTGAAAAAACCTAATATTCTTCTGGTTTCATCAAAATAAAATATTCACCCGGGAACAAAATAAATGTCAGCCGAATCAATGACCACTAGCAAGGGAGGCCTAGGAGAGGGAGAGTGTGATCCATGGAAGCGCTCTTCGGCAGCCGAGCATGATCACAGAAGAAGAGGGGTGGCATAGGGGATTAGCCTATTTTGGCCCTATATAGCGGATGATGGGGGAGTCATCATTGGGCCCTGCTAGCGCCATGCTATTTTTGTTGGCAGGCCAACGCGGCCAGTACTCGGATCTGGGTGGTCGTAAGCCCCTGTCGACTATCTGATGGACATCCTAGGAGTAGGATACAAGAGCAACTAGGCCTCAGAGTTCAGATCAGTTGGGCCACTACACCATATGCTTATTGGGTTTTGATATATGGGCTTTAAAACCCGGCCTATGGCTCCACCCGCCCGAATAAACAGCCATTGCAATATCAGTTCGTTTCATTGAGCTTCGAATTACATCAGAAGAAGAATGCCGGTGAGAGTGGTGGAGACCTCCGCCGCCCCTTCACAAGCCCCAGGTACCCAATATATGCCTGAATCAATCAATTTCACGAGTCCTTGGTTTTCCTTTCCAAATGACCTAAATCCAGATTATAATTCGAATTCTGTGGTACATATAAGACTAATTGCTAAATTAGGGCTAGTTTTGCTCTCGGAATAGAGTTTCCACGTTAAGTTGCTAATCATGACATATAATAAAAGCATATAAAAAGAGAAAGTTGAAGCTTTCTGCCAGCTCATTCTTACTTCTTACGACAATCGCAGTTCGTCTAGGTCGATTTGATTTGGTATACGTAATGTTTACTTTTGCTGGTTTATGCTGGCTTAACTTGTCAAACGGTACTTATCTTATCTATGATTTTCATTTGGGTCCATTTCGAGTTTTACATGTTACTAAATCTTCTGTTAAGTCAAATGGGGAAAATCTAATGGAACGGTAGTACATATTCTGTTACAATTATGTTTTGTCTGTAGATAGTATGTTTCAAGAATGAATTCTTGCAGTTTCGTTATTGAATGGTTTTCTTCGATGTGAAGGTGCGAATGTTGGACACGCTTCACCCCAAGCTTGTACACTTCTAGGTGTTGGACAGGTGATCTGCAATTCCCACCTTGTGTTTTGTCTTACTTCACGTGTGTGTTTACTTGTTGCACATTGTTGTTGTGACTACTTTATACTTTTGCACATAGTCATTTGACTTTCTGGGTATGGTATAGAGGTGCCGTCGGACAGCTAGTCTTAATACCTTTAGAAGTCATTGCGAACTAGTACGCTGTGATGTTATTGTGAAGTCATGAAGTGGTGTTATAGCTTACTGCTGTATTTTGGTACAGGCTTTTTCTGGAACTCAGAATGTTTCTAGTCCACAAAAGGATGAAGCATGGAGAGTTAATGTGCGGATCCAAGGATGTGATCTCGATCATGGTTATCTATGTGGCACAATGGAAGCTCTTAATGTTCCTATGGCAGACACACCAGTAAGCATTCTCAATTTTTTGCTACTTTAGAATAAGTGTGTACATACTACAGCTTGTTTTTTCTTGCCATCATCTAAAATATGTGACTTGACCTGTTATTTACGGGTGTCATATGCACAATATATGCCAAATGTGCCATATCTTTTAGTCGACATCGCTTGATGCAAATCTCCAGTATGTGATGAAGTTTGTAGTTTAATCTATTCTTCTTCTTACAGCATAAGATATGTCCTTTGTTGCCATTAGCCACTGAAAATGATTAATGATAATAATTTTTGAATTTACTGTGTTCATGTATCTTTATGCACCTGTCGTCTGAACAGTGTATTGTTCTGTGGGTGATCACAATGACTTCTGCTGATAAAATATGTTCGGTTTCATTTACCTTATATATTTCTCTTACTATTCATATGAAGAAAGTTTGCATATATGGTGGCTTTAGTTTTATATGTCCTTTTTCAAATTGTGATCATATTGTTAGTACAATTCCATGGGAGGATTTGCTTTGCTATCCTCCTTTAGAACATTTTGACTTGTTAAAACTTCATGGAAAAGCAGAAACGTGTCAGTGGGGAGGCAATGAATTTTCTTTTGGACGGGAGGTTAAATCCGAATTCTTGTACAATGTCTTGTGAAATAACAAACTTCTTCCATAAAGAGCATCCAGAGGGTCTTCGGATGATGTCTATCAATATTTTGAGGCGCAGGTGAAAGTGAAGAAGCAATCAGCAAAGACAGTTGCTCCCAAGAAGTAGTTGCATTACATTAACATATCTGGGCCATGCTTATGTGATAGTCATGAGATGGGAGTAGGAGTGGTTGGAGGGTGAGTGATGTGGCACAGACAAGGAAAAGAGAGAAGAAATGGGAAAAAGAGAGAGGGATGAATGCAAGCCCTATGCTTTATTCTCAACAATTCAGGTACTTCAAATCTCACAAACTTTAGGACTGGCCACCAATGACCCTTTCTGGACCCCAAGTCTTTACCTGTCGTCATGGGGTGCCTCCACTGCGTGATATACTTTCTAAGTCAATCACATGTCTCAAGCCAAGCCAGTGATGCTGCATCATTCCTTACCCACTGGAAAAAAATTGACTCCAGCTTGTTAGGAGCACAGCCAAGAATACCACAGAAGGAGGAAGAAAGTGAAGCATTTAAGGTTTCTTACTTAACTTCGAGGCTTGCATGTCTGTCTCTGTGGCATGAATGAGGCTGTATTGTCACTGTGATCAATGGCAGAACAAGTGTTGGCTCTGGCAGAACAAGTGTTGGCTCTGGCATGCCATGCATCATGTTCCTTAACCCACGGGCAGCCCAAAAGAACACGAGAATGCGGAAGCAGCGAAACATTACACAAGGTCTCCTGAAAGCTACCAGTTCTGTACATAATGGGAGACTGTTCATCAATCTTCAACTTGGTATATGTAATCCGTTCCAAATGATGAGGCTCGGGGTGTAGCTGAACTTTAATGCCCAATTTCTTCACGGCTTCTTCAGAAATAATCTTAGTGCAACTCTTGGTGTCAATCACCAAAGATTATACTTGTCCTTCACCGTTTCCTCGCATCTGAAATATTTGCCCACGATGAAAAGTAGGATCATTAGATTTCACAGATTTTTTAATAAAACACTATATAATTTCCCTTTATCTTTAATAATAGATTGCATAACAGTCTTTTAAGTACTGCTTAGTGAACTTTTCATTTGAACAAACCGTAAATTGTCACTTGTTGGTGAAGTCTGGTCATTCAAAGCATTTAATTCTCTAATGGCGAAATAGGCATATACAAGAAATGGTAAAATTCACGTTTTCACAATTAGCTTAAACGATTCCAGTATTTTTGGTGCCTGGGTTTGGTCCCCCTGACGTCGAAGTTTGGCTTTGTCATTGACATAAGGCTACTGTAGCTGAAATGCAAATACTTAAGTGGATGAGCCGGGACAAGAGGGGTAAGAGGGTGGATGGTACCAGTCGAGGAAATGTGTGAACATGGACTTAAGATGCTTGATCATATACACTGCTAGACATATCAAGTAGCAATCTACTAAAACTATCTGAATATCTTCTGTCACTTCAACTGAGCTTTTCCGTGGCTGATTTTTCTTATATCTCAGGTAGTTACGTTCTGGGAAGGGGAGATCGTTGATACAAAGAATCATACTTTCTTTACAAACAAATGGAAAGCAACGTATGCTGTATTTCTTTTGCTTCCCTTCCCTTCTCCCCCCTCCCTCCTCCTCCTCTCTCCCCCTCCTCAAAGTGTAGATAGTCGATATATGTTGTTCATTCCGATGACTTCTTGTCAATATGATTGAGAAGGACGCCATTTCTCCACAAAATTCACTTTGGAAGTTGTACCACAGGTCAGAAGTTGACATTGAGCACTGGACGAAGTTCCCATCTTTTGCACCCCTTTTAGTAAGTACTATGAATTTCCCTTTGCATGCAAAACTTACAGTCTTTTGACTCTAAGTTGTGCTTCCAGAGCCAAGTGAAGGTTGATGGTGGAAAATCATTGGACTTGAGTAGCTACCACTACATTTTTATGGTAATCTTCTTTCCTTTCTCAGTGATCTGAACCAAGAAAAGTTAGTGTTCGAGCAGTAAGGTACCATTTTCTGACTCGTTGTGCAGAGATGGAAAGAGCAGTACTTTGTGAATGTTGGAACAGACTGTGGATTAACCATAGCTGGTTTTTACTATGCTTGCTTCTCTTGTAGTGACGGTTCTATCAATGGCTTCTATTATGATCCTAATAGCAGGTACCTTTCTACTTTCGTCTAAAGGCTTCATGCATTTTCTTTAGAATTCAGATGCTCCGATAGCCTTTTCTACTCTTTTTTTTCCCCATGGGATTGCCTGCATAAAAGAAGAAAAGGGATAATAAATTTAGAAATAGATTAAGCCTGTGCAGCACAACCTTCTTTTAGAAGCGATAAGTTTTTCCTTAAATAAGCTACTTCATACTGCCTCTGCGACCAACAAGTGTGCCACAAAGACCTTTTCTCAGTTGCATTGAATTTTTGTTGCTTGTGGCATGACTCAGAAAAATCTGTATGCTTAAAAATGTTGGAAGCATAATGGGTTCACAAATATAACTCAAACAGCTATATATATTAATAATAAAATTTGTTTGAAAGAAATTCTCACTTAAAGTTCTACTACAAAACGCTTACAAAAAATATACTAGCTTCAACTAGTTAGTCACACAATCTAATAAGCTGCTACTTTTCTTTTCTCTCATTCACTAGAATACATGGTACTTCGATGCTATTTATAGTAGAGGTAAGTCAGGTAAGCGCCTTTGTTACCGTGAATCCCTTTTCCATTGACAGTTATGAGATGCCAAAGCTTCATGGTGAAGCTTTCATTTGCCAGCCATTTTCTCCAAGTCGGCACCTACATAACATACTTAGCAATGAAGAATTCTTGAGTCAACAATGCCAGCTCATAAAGCTTTCCACTTCTTCTTAGTCTTATGGTAACACATCATCTAACCAATGAGAATTGGTCCTTCAAATGGGTACTACATGATTCCACCAATGAGAATAAATCTTTAACGTGAGTAACACCTAATTGAACCAATCAGATTTAATCCTTATCTTGGAGGGTTTGAATTCTAACAAATTCGGCCTCAGATCTCAAAATTAAGGGTTAATTACAAAACTGTCCCTTGTGGTTTACACGTTTTTGCACTTTGCCCCTCGTGTTTACAACTTTTGCAATAATGTTTCTTGAGGTTGACAAAACCATTGCAAATAACTCCAAAACCGAACGGCCGTTCAAATTCGGCCGTTAAGACCGCATGTGCACAGCACACGCGGTTTTGGCATGGATAGATCCGTAATTTCCTATCCCAATCTTCACTTGGTATGACTGATCCATTAAAGCTCGAATCTGAAGATTTCCAGCTCGGTACAAGTTCCAAAAGCCATTTGTCCATCAATTCAGTTACTGCAGCAATATCTTCAAGGAATGAGAGAGAGAGAGAGAGAGAGAGAGAGAGAATAGTTAACGGGGAGGCAGCAGATGGAAGTGGCAGGTGAGATAGTGAGTGTTATGCGTCTGTTAGTATGCGTTACAGTAGTTTGGGTATATGAGAGGAAACATGAGGATTTGCACAACCTGATGGTGCAATTACATGATGGTGTGGGGCTGTGCGTATGGGGTACAGGTGGTCGTCCATATATGTGCTATGCTATATAAATGTGTAAATATGTGGATAAGTTATATATGCGGGCATGAACGAAATAACAAGAAGAGAAAGGGAGAGAGACCCAGCAGTGGGTTTGAATGGAAGGTGAAATGAAGGCTGGTGTGTGAAGAGGGAATGGAGCACGAGGGCAGTGGGTGTATGGTGCAAGGTGTGTGTGTTTTGTTGGGTGAAAATGGCATATATGTGTGTATGTAATAGCTGTGCGCGCTATGAGTGAGGGCCTGTGAGGGAGTGTAAGGAAATGGAAAATGTGTTCATAAGTGCATGAGTGGTGGGCTTTGGTACTGGGTGTGTATGTGGGTATTAGATGAAGAAGTCAATGTAAAATGAAGAAAGCAAAGAGAGATGCAGTAGGCATGTGAGGTAATGTTTTGAACTGTGTGAGTGATGTTGGGTATGGGGGAATTATAGCAGGCCTGTGTGACGAAAATGAGCATGGTGGAGTGTTGGACATGGTAGAGAGCGAGTGAGAGATACAGGTGAGGATGGACGGTGACGGAGGTGGCAGATGGAAGTGGCCAGTATGGAGGCTGGTCGGCGATGAGGCTGGCCGGAGATGGTGCGATTCTAGGTCTGTGCAGTTCTGACGAATGAGAGGGACAGAGAGAATGGTTAACCAGGAGAGAGAAGAAATAGGAGAGGAAGAGAGAAGAAAGTAATGGAGGTTTAGGGCTTTAAGAGGGATTAGGATAGGAAATTATCGATCTATCCATGCCAAAACCGCGTGTGCTGTGCACATGTGGTCTTAACGGCCAAATTTGAACGGCCGTTCGGTTTTTGAGTTATTTGTAATGATTTTGTCAACCTCAAGGGACATTATTGTAAAAGTTGTAAACACGAGAGGCAAAATGCAAAAATGTGTAAACCACAAGGGACAGTTTTGTAATTGACCCCAAAATTAACAAAGATGAATTATGGGAACTGGAGCATCCAAATGAAGATCCTGCTCAGGTCATAAGAGTTATGAAAAAATTGTTGAAGACGATTATACCGAGCCCGCAGATGTGACTGCAGAAGTAGCTTTATCAAATGCCCAGAAGACGGCGCTAAAAATATCATGCAAGAAGGATAAGAAGGCTTTGTTTTTAATTTTTTAAAGAGTTGACGAATCAACCTTTGAAAAAATATCAGACGCGATGGCATCAAAGGATGCGTGGGAGATTCTGCAAAAATCTCTACAAGGAGTCAAAAAAGCTAAAAAGGTACAACTCCAATCACTCAGAGCTGAATTTGAGACGTTAAAAATGTAAAATTTAGAAAATATTAATGATCACGTTACTCGTCTAAAAAAGGGTGGCAAACGAGATAAAAAGAAATGGAGAAACTCTTCATGATGTGAGGGTAACGGAAAAACTTTTACGTTCTCTACTCGAAAATTTGATTATGTTATCACTGCCATTGAAGAATCAAAAGATTTGTCACAAATTTCTATAGATGAACTTGTGGGTTCTCTTCAAGCTCGTGAGCAAAGAATAAACCAAAATAAAAATACCGGTATTTGGAACAAGCTTTACAAAGCAAGTTATCTCTTGGTGACAATCAAGCTTGCAACAACTATGGAAGATGTAGAGGAAATCGAGGTGGCTACCGAGGTGGACACGAAAGACGAAGACGTGGTAGACAATCTTTCGAAAGAGGCCAGACAAATGAAGGCTATCAAATATATAGTCACGGTCGGGATTTAAAAATATAAGTAGAGGCGGTTATCGACGACGAGGTGATAAATCCCAATCGCAATGTCATAATTGCAACAAATATGGCCATTTTAATTACGAGTGCAAATCAACTCCGAAGATGAAGAAAAGAAATTATTTTGCAACAACTGAAGAGAAAAATGTGGAAAATCCTATTTTTCTCACTTACAGAGAAAATGAAGTGTAGAAAAAATGCTTGTATCTCGACACTGGTGCCGATAATCACATGCGCGGCCAAAAAGAGTTGTTTACAGATTTGGACGAGACAATCAAAGAGTTGTTCATTTTGGTTTATTCTTTGATCATGAGTTTGAAAAGAACCCACAAGTTCATTTATATGAATTTGTGACAAATCTTTTGACTCTTCAATGGCAGTGACAACATAATCAAAATTTCAAGTTAGAGAACGTAAAAAATTTTCTATTACCCTCACATCATCAAGAGTTTCTCTATTTCTTTTCATCTTGTTTGTCGTCCCTTTTTTAGACGAGTAACATAATCATTAAAATTTTCTGAATTTTGCATTTTTAGCGTCTCAAATTCAATTATGAGTGATTGGAGTCGTACCTTTTTAGCTTTTTCGACTCCTTGTAGAGATTTCTGCAGAATCTCCCATCCATCCTTTGATGTCATTGCGTCTCATATTTTTTTAAAGGTCGATTCGTCAACTCTTTAAAAAATTAACAACAAAGCCTTCTTATTCTTCTTTCGTGATATTTTTAGAGCTGTCTTCTGGGTATTTGATAAAGCTGCTTCGGCAGTCATATCTGCGGGCTCGGTATAACCGTCTTCAACAATTTCCCATAACTCTTGTGACCTGAGCAGGATCTTCATTTGGATGCTCCAGTTCCCATAATTCATCTTTATTAATTTTGAGATCTGAGGCTGAATTTGTTAGAATTCAAACCCTCCAAGATAAGGATTAAATCTGATCGGTTCAATTGAGCCTTACTCATGTTAAAAGATTTATTCTCTTTAGTGGAATCATCTATTACCCATTTGAAGGACCAATTCTCATTGGTTAGATGATGTGTTACCATATGGCTAAGAACAAGTGGAAAGCTCCATGAGCTAGAATTGTTGACTCAAGAATTCTTCATTGCTAAGTATGTTATGGAGGTACCGACTTGGAGAAAATGGCCGGCAAATGAAAGCTTCACCATGAAGCTTTGGCATCTCATAGCTGTCAATGGAAAAGGGATTCACGGAATTAACAAAGGTGGTTTCCTGACTTACATCTACTATAAATAGCATCGAAGTACCATGTATTCTAGTGAATGAGAGAAAAGAAGAGTAGCAGCTCATTAGATT
>JAVXUP010004307.1:0-35482 GCA_033070095.1 Escallonia herrerae | reverse complement strand
GGAGGAAATAATTTTTGTGAAGGTTCTGATCCACCTTACGTTGGTCAAGTTTTTCAAGCACTGGACGAAGTTGAAGCATACTATAGAGCATATTCGAAAACGATAGGTTTCGGTATTAGAACTAAGACGACTAGAAAACGGGCGAATACAGATCAAATTTGTGCAAGACTATTTGAGTGTCATAGAGGAGCACCGCATGTAACTCCGGTCGTTCGGATCAGTGACGAAGGGACAACAAGACAAAGAAAACGGGACACATTTCCGGGTACCGGCTGCAAGGCCCATGTGTATGCAGTACACCGAAAAAATGAAAACCATTGGGTTGTCACAGGAGTGGAGTTGAGCCATAATCATCAGTTGATGACCCCCAGTAAGATTGGTCAAATTCATCAACACCGAGAAATAAGCGCGGCACACAGACAACTAATTTTTACAATGGCCGAGGCTAAAATTCCACCTTCTAAGATGATGGGGGTTTTCTCAAGCCAGGCTGGGGGGATTGACAAGTTGAGTTTCAACGAAGTAGACCTTCGAAATGAACTTCGTGCTCAGAGGAGAGAGTCTTTCGGTAAGAGTGATTCTCAAACTACACTTGATCTCTTCAGGTCCCTTCAGAGTGAGAATTCTGGATTTTTTTACAGTCTCCAACTGGATGATGAGAACCGCATTAGTACTATATTTTGGGCGGACCCCCGTTCTAGAGCTGCTTACCAAAATTTTGGGGATGTTGTGACGTTTGACACCACATACCGCACCAATAAGTACTCTATGCCTTTTGCTCCGTTCACCGGGGTGAACCACCACTATCAGTCAATCTCGTTTGGCTTTGCCCTGCTTAGGGATGAGACGGAGGAGTCATTTACGTGGTTATTTGAAACGTGGCTTCAAGCAATGTATCATATTCCTCCAAAGACCATCATCACCGACCAAGATCTGGCAATGAAAAATGCAATCGCTAAGGTCCTTCCAGATACTCACCATGGCCTGTGCACATGGCACATAAGCAACAAATATCCCGAACGGCTTCACCATGTATATGCAAACCATCCGTCATTCAAGACTGACTTTAATACATGTGTGAAGAAATCGTTGACGGTAGACGTGTTCGAGGAGAGGTGGGCCACGTTAATGGATACTTACTATTTGCACAATCACGAATGGTTACAATCGTTGTATGAGATCAAGACACAGTGGGTCGGTGCCTACACCAAGAATTTTTTTGCAGCCGGAATGACTACGACCTCGAGAAGCGAAGCTATGAATTCATTCTTTGATGGGTACGTAGGCCAGTCTTCAAGTATAGCGGAGTTCGTACTAGAGATGCAGAAAGCCGTTGACAGGCAATTGTACCGTGAGAGAGAAGCCGACGCGGCTACAGTTTGCAAAGAAAGAGCTATACTACTTTATTCACCTTTAGAGGCTCATGCGGCTCAAGTCTATACCAAGGAAATGTTTCGACAGTTTCAAGAGGAACTACTAAAGTCGAATCAATATGGCATGACAAAGTTGCACGAGTATTCCACCAGAGACATCAAGGTTTATGCTTTGACAAATGTGACGAACTTCGCCAATCCGTGCTCTTCGTCGGCTCCGAGGACCAGACGACATTTTACCGTAGCAATTTGTAAGGACACTGGGTTGGTTAATTGCAACTGTCAACTGTTTGAGCATAAAGGTATACTTTGTCGACACGCGTTGAGGGTTTTGAGCGCCAAGAATGCTAGTGAAATCCCTCCACCGTATATCTTGGAACGGTGGACGAAGGAAGCCAACAGAGTCCACGGTCACATTCCTTACGTGCCCAATGTTTCAGTTGATTTCGAGCAATCTGAGTCGCTGCGATATAATCACCTTTGTAACATCATGCACGGTTTATCAATGGATGCAGCGTCGACATTTGATGGGTACAGGTATCAAGTTGAAGCAGCCGCACGGGATAAGGCTATGCATGCACAGTTTAGGATGGCATTACCAGAAACTGTGGACACTCCGACTACTCGACCAACTCCAGGCGGTAGATTCAATCGAGCCAAACAGCCAGTCATTGACGGCACTGACCTACAACGTGAGGAGGACGACATTTTTGATCCAATTATTTCTCAAACAAAAGGGCGAAAACGAGCAATACGCATGAAGAATCCGATTGAAGAAGCAACGGGTCAAAAAAAATTACGAAAGTGTGCGTTGTGTAATAAGATGACTGATCATGACAAGAGAAACCATTATAAAGTGTTAGGTATCGAACCTGGCAGTATGGTCGAGGAGGACGATGATGAGGAAGAGTGTTAGGGTTAATGTTTCAGTTGTATAAATTGAACTTTTATAATGTTTAAATTTGTGATTTGGTTTGTGCAATCTTTAATTTGTGATTTGATTTGTGGATTATTGATATTTTTGGTAACTCCGTTTTCGGGCACACTTTAGGCCCCAATTGATAGCTTCCGAAAAAAGTTGTAATTTTTTTTGTCACTTTTTTTCCGCTCATTGCACTTCAGGCACGCTAGTTAGCCCATTTGTAAGACTTTCGGCGAAAAACGAGACACATTAATTTTTGAGTTTTCCTAGGAAGGGCCTATTCGGGCACACTTTAGGCCCCAATTGATAGCTTCCGAAAAAAGTTATAATTTTTTTTGTCACTTTTTTTCCGCTCATTGCACTTCAGGCACGCTAGTTAGCCCATTTGTAAGACTTTCGACGAAAAACGAGACACATTAATTTTTGAGTTTTCCTAGGAAGGGCCTATTCGGGCACACTTTAGGCCCCATTTGATAGCTTCCGAAAAAAGTTGTAATTTTTTTTGTCACTTTTTTTCCGCTCATTGCACTTCAGGCACGCTAGTTAGCCCATTTGTAAGACTTTCGGCGAAAAACGAGACACATTAATTTTTGAGTTTTCCTAGGAAGGGCCTATTCGGGCACACTTTAGGCCCCATTTGATAGCTTCCGAAAAAAGTTGTAATTTTTTTTGTCACTTTTTTTCCGCTCATTGCACTTCAGGCACGCTAGTTAGCCCATTTGTAAGACTTTCGGCGAAAAACGAGACACATTAATTTTTGAGTTTTCCTAGGAAGGGCCTATTCGGGCACACTTTAGGCCCCATTTGATAGCTTCCGAAAAAAGTTGTAATTTTTTTTGTCACTTTTTTTTCGCTCATTGCACCTCATGCACGCTAGTTAGCCCATTTCTATGAATTTCGGCGAAAAGCGAGACGCGTAATTTTTTCGAATGCCGTCATATGAAAGGTATATTCGCGCACATTTTAGCGCCAAATTCATAGCATGCGAAAAATTATGTACATTTCTTTTTGGTACAATTTTTTGTAACATCACAGCAGCTAGCCACGCACGTCAGGATAATGGTAATGAAGGCGTCTAGCTTCATTCTTTTTCAGCTCCCAGGCTATCCTATACCTAAACGTCAAGGCATCCTTCCTAGTCCACGAGGAGTGTTTGAGCACTTCCGAGCGAGCAACGTAGTCCATGTACTTGAGGACGTAAATCCCGCAATCGTGACCGTTATATTGCTTTGGTCGGTCCTTTATCATCACGACCGTCCAAGGGTCACCCTGTGGCCGTCCGCATGCTAGCGAGAGGACAGTAGTCTGCATCCAACAATAAAAACGAGAATCAAGCCTATGAGACAAGAACAATATACTATGGGCCAAGGTCAAAAAATAAATACTAACCACTAAAGTGATGTACTCGTTGTACATCTGTGCCAGCAGCTGTCCAGGCTCGTCCTCCCTTAGGCTATCGTATATGTGAACCGTTCTGAACGCTGGATGGAGAACTAATAGGAACCAGTGGTTTGCATGATGACAGGGTATCATGATAAGGTTCGCATCAGCAGCGGGACATTGATAGTCTGCGTTCATCATGCCTAACACGTTTCGACCTGGTTTCCACTTACTCCTGCCGCCCCCTCGCCTCCATTCTGTGAATTCTCTCACCGTTAATTCCACAAAATGAGTGGGATACATGTTAAGCTTCAAATATTCAGAACGGTTAAAACGTTGCTCTCTAATCCGGAGCAGTTCTATGTAAGCGTTCATGACAAAATTTGAAAGATCTGTCTCCGGCGCCAACGTTCTGATATCCTCATGACCTAGGAATGTCGCAAGGGGAAAGTCTGCTGAATTGACAGGCTCATGCCCGAAGTAGTGCCGGTCGATCCAAGCCATCTTGTCCGACCTCAATGGCTTCGTCGCTTGTCCTTTGTCCGACCGAAAGCTTGGGCGCGAGGCCTGGATTCCTACTTGGGGAACCTGACTCTGGCACTGAGAGTCGTATGCGTCAGGAGGCAAGCGACTATACGGCTCCCACACCTGACTCTGGGGCTGATAGTCGTACGCGTCAGGAGGAGGGCGACCAGACGGCTCCCACACCTGACTCTGGGGCTGATAGTTGTACGCGTCAGGAAGAGGGCGACCAGACGACTCCCACACCTGACTCTGGGGCTGATAGTCGTACGCTTCAGGACGAGGGCGACTAGACGGCTCCCCTTCGTAACCCCGGTACGCAAGACTAAAGTTTTGAACTTCAGTCTTGTACTTCTCAATGGACCTCTTGAGATTGTCAGGAGCCTGCGCGACAAACCAGTCAAACGACTCCAGCTGCTTGAACACCTCAATGCCCTGGTCAACCTAAAAAACATGCATAGAAAATATGGCTAATCATATTTGACAAATGGTCGATAAGGTGCGCAAATAAATTATCAAACAACACTAGCATGACTTACAATGGCCAATGCCCAGAACTGGTCATAGACCTCACGTGGCGCGTACGATGTCTTCTTCACCTGGGAAGGGCGATTCACCCTCGTGCGCGTCACCCTGAGAAACCACTGTAAGTATTCCTCAGTACTAATGCCGTCGTGCTTCAGCGATACAAGGCTATCATACGTTTCCTGCCAGGTATTCCACTGGTGCACCTCGTCACCCAACAAAATCAAGGCATCAGCCACCTCGAAGTTCGGCCCTCGACCACCCCTGTATGGCCGCATGTCTACAGCGGGTTTTGGTATCCCTTGTGGACAGCCAGCTTGCTTCATAGCTCGATCGGGCATCTGAAACTCACATTCTTCGAAGTGAATGAGCGGCACCCGAACCAAACCTGCCAGCACGTACGACACCGGAAGTTGCCAACACCACTCATCCAACAGATGCATCACCTTGCCATATGGCTGCCACGTCACCTGGGATGCATCTAGTATCTCTAGTTCCCCCCGATAGAACTTTAGATGGTGGTGAGGGTCTACCCGTCTCCACCTCCGGTTGGTCGTAGGCCCCCAGGCCCACACCCTAGGCCACGTCTCATCGGAATCTACCAACGGTTGTGGACGACCCATGGGTAGCCTCTCGTAAGACCAAACCTGTGAATGCAAACATTATATGGAATTAGTAATTAATCCCGAATATATTGACTAAGGATCCTACCAAGAAAATAAATGCTCATACCTGTAATAGAGTCAGGCAGGCGGCAATGGACTTGGCACCGTTTCTCGTAGCCTTATGCAGTGCTCGATATAGGTGCGCAAGGACAGCTGAACCCCACGAATAGGAGTATACCTCCTCAAGATCCTCCAAGAACACCATATACTTCGGATGCACCGTGTTTTTCGAATGCGTCGGAAGTAATATAGCTCCAATAATATACAGAAGGAATGCCTTCGTATACGTCACGAAATCTTGAGGAGTGTATTCATCCGGTAGCACGCCGTACTGCTCTCTCAGCCATTTAAGCTTGACGCCGTTTGTTGTAAGCGCTGCCCTTGGAATTCCCGGAAAATACTGCATAGCCATATTCGCTATGGATGCAGACGGCACGTTCAAAGTAACGGGTCTGCCGTGACATGGGATTCCAAGTATAAATCCGACGTCCTCTAACGTAACAGTCATTTCACCAAACCGGAAGTGAAATGAGTTCGTCTCGCTCCTCCATCGTTCAACTAGAGCGGATATAAGGCAATCGTCGTGTCGAGACCATTTCCCGGGATCGGTGAACAGGGTTAAATTTTGACGGTGTAATAGCTGTATTTGTTCCTCGTTTAGTACCCACTCTTCAAGGTGCCTTGTGCTTTGAATTGTTTCCAAAACACCCCTATCGACACCGTCAAATACGTGCCTCGCGACGTGGTCATCGTCATCGTATAGGATTGATGTATCATGAGGTCCAGAGCTGAAATTCATACCTTTAAGAACAAAATATAATTATAAACCAACTTAGCGTCCATAATATCCATAATATTTACATTCCAAAACTATAACTGGATCTTTAACCTAGCTTACCAACACATTAGCAATAGTCATTATTTCAATGTATTAAAACAAATCCTCAATTCCCACCACTCCGAACGCTTAATTACGCTAGTTCCCACTGAATTTAGCGCCAACGTGGTTATATAGCAATATATAGCCCGATGGCCCCTACACCTCCAACACCTCAAAACCGCTTTAAAGTCAAGTTTTTAAATGTATTACGTCAATTATATACCAAATATATCAGGAAAAATTTTAAAGGGGGCAAGTTACCAAAACACCCGCTACTTATGCAAAATATCCCCTGGCAGTCATCGCCGGTGCGTCACAAGGTTCAGAACATCTGGAACAAAATAAGTTTTCGGGTGTCTCACACCCTTTCCTGAACTAAAAGTTATTTTAAGGTATGAATTTTAAGCTGGATCCTTCCTAGCAAAATAGCCCCCGAACATCGGCAAATTACCGAAATGCCCCTGAGCGTTCACTATCACCCCAACGCCCCCGAACCAGCTTCAAAACAACATTTCAGGTGGTTTACTTACATTTCTGGACTAAAAAGTCGTTTGAAAAACTTGGCACGGGAAAATTACCAAAACACCCCTTGGCGCGGGAAAATTACCAAAACACCCCTACGCGCGCCACGTCAGCTTCAAAACAACATTTCAGGTTTTGTAATTATATTTCTGGACTAAAAAGTCCGTCAAAAAACTTAGCACTGTAAAATTACCGAAATACCCCTCTCGGGGCGGCGAATTACCGAAATGCCCCTGGCATAAAAAAATATCAAAAGTGCTTCGAAATGCTACTTGAGGCTTCCTGAATTCATTCTTGACATAAAAAGTATTTTACGGAGGTTTCGCCCAAAAATCGCGAACCGGTGTCCGGATCAAGCGCTTAAAGGGCCGTTCGGCCAAAAAAATAGGTAACGGCTTCGGAATGGCCCGAATTCCTGGGGAATGGAACTTCCCAACATCCTAGGATTCTCATAAAAGTTTCGCGCGAAATCGCGCTAGCTTGATATTTTAAAATACACTGCAGAGTTACAAGGTTCCCCGTATCAGTTAACCCCTTTCCAGTCTTTGGAAAAATCTGAAATTTTTACCTGAGACAGATCCTTTAAGAATAACTAGGGTCTCTTTTTTGTATTTTGGCAAAATCTAGCTCTAGCTATTTTTTATAAATTCGTGAAAAACTGTCTATATTTGGCACCCTAAAAAATCTCTGTTTTGGAATCTATAAATGTAATACGCTGATTTGTATAAACCTAACATTGAATTATAAGGAAATTCAAAATACTTACTTGTTGTGACTTGATGTATTTAAAGAAAAAACTACCGATCTTCTAGCGGTTATCCACGATCTTCTAGCGTAAAATTTTTTGATTTGTATTGTTGTGGAGATTATGTAGGTGAGATATGAAGTACGAAGGAAGTTGGTAAAAGATGACAGAGTGCAGAAGAAGGGTTCGGGGGAGGGGATTATAAAGAGAGAAGCGAGGAAGAGAGAAGAAAAAAGACAGAAAAAAGTGAGGAAGGGTGGGTGTTTATGCGGTCAAAGGCTGCTGCAAAAAAAAAAATTCGGCAGAAGGACACCACGTTGGGGCATCACGGGGGAGGGAAGGACGACACGTGGCATCGTGGGGAAGGACACCAGGTGGGGCATCACGCGGGGGGGGGCGCCACGTGGCAGGGGAGGGGGGGGACCAACCGCGGGTTGTAGGAGCGGTTGGGCCCTGCGGATGAGGGGAGGGGACGCCACGTGGCAGAGGGAGGGGACCAACCGCGGGTCGTAGGAGCGGTTGGGCCACGTGGCAGGGGGAGGGGACGCCACGTGGCAGAGGAGGGGACCAACCGCGGGTGGTACCGGCGGTTGGGCCACGTGGCATCCCCTCCCCCTGCCACGGCAGAGGGAGGGCACCAACCCAGCGGTTGGTCCCCGCCCCTGCCACGTGGCGTCCCCTCCCCCTACCACGTGGCCCAACCGCTGGTACCACCCGCGGTTGGTGCCCTCCCTCTGCCACGTGGCAGGGGGAGGGGATGCCACGTGGCAGGGCCATCGCTAATACCGCCGGTTGGCCATGCTGGTGGGCCACGTGGCAGGGGGAGGGGGACGCCACGTGGCAGGGGCCATGGGGTTGGGCCACGTGGCAGGGGTGGGGGACGGCACGTGGCAGGCATATTAATGCCAACCGCTGGTTGTGCATGCGGTTGGTGTCCTTTTTCTCTCTCTCGCCATTTTCTCACCATTTCTCGTGCCATTTCTCGTGCCTTTTTTGCCATTAATGCAGTGACCGTACACCTTTTTCGCCTTTTTGTCCCACGTGGCCAACCGCTGGTAAGACCAGCGGTTCGGTGGAGAAATTTGTTATTTCTCCACCGGTGGGTGTGGATCGGTCCCCTTTGTAATTTTAGGGTAAATGAAGAGTTTTAGATCTTGCAGATTGTGCGTTACACGATGAATAGGTCGTCTTAATAAATAAAAGCCTATTCGGATGGGGGTATTTGATGTGGGCGCTATAAGATTTGGAAAATTCGTTTAATGCACTAAATTAAAAACATATGGGTCAAAGATGAAAATTTGCAAAGTTTTGACCCCCTTAGCCCAAAAAGAAAAAGGAAACTCTGTACTTGACAACACAAGGAGGTGAAAATTGAGAAAGGTTACTTGGACCAAGGTTAATTAGTAAGAATTTCAAATCCTGTTAAACGACTAAATTAAACATAAACAAGCGCAATTCATCCTAGCACCACCATCGTGCCTTGGTCCATGACTCCAATCTATATATATATAAAAAGCTAAAGCCTTCGCTTAAAATTGCGACACGTAGGATTTTTAGAACTCTTTTCTTTGCGACACGTAAGATTTTTTAAGCTCTTAATTTGTTGACAAGTAGGATTTTAGAACTATTATATTTATGACACGTTGGATACAAGAGTGTTCTCCTTGTGCCAAGTAAGCTCAAGTTTATCTAAGAAGTCCCCCAACTCATGTGGACTCTTTAATTAATAATTAATATTAAAATGAAAGAATATGGTTACAGTTCTAATAAAACTTAAACTCCTAAGGTTACATTCTATGAATATGATTTCTTGAACTGTTATACTTGTGACACATAGGATTTTCAATCATTTTTCTTGTGACATGTCATCTCCAACTTCCTTAACTTGTGAAAGTTCCCTTTACTTTGTTAGAGTTCTCAATTTACAAGTACACGCATAACATACTATATCCCAGGCCCTTTTCTAGGGTCAGGCCATTTTGAATCAACTAAAGTTCCTTACCAAATGATATGCGGAACACTGAGATGTATTCACATCTAGCCTTCTGAATCTTCATGGAGGTTATATCATATCACCGAATAAGCTCCTATTATCTTGTGAGGATTCCTACTTAAGGTGGACGGTAGACTTAAGTAACCACTAAGAAATAATTATTTTGATGCATAAAAAATATGCCTATTATCAAAGAGTTCAATTCTATAGACAAAATCTTTGTTATTGATTCTATACAGTTTGAAGATGCATATGGACTCTAGAAGCCTTTACGTACATAACTACTTCATCGTTCTCATATATGGCAACCTAAACTCTATTCCTCCTATCCACACGTGCTTTCAAGAGGGCAAGCCAAGCAATCAAAGGTTCTTCATTTCTAATAAACATGTTCATACACTGTTTGTTTGTAGTTTCATGCTCGCTTACAATTGCCATGGAAGTATTTTCTTGACTGAAAAATGTCTTCAACTTGATGAAGATATTATCAGTAAGACTAGGATTATTACTATTCTAAGCAACTGCGTGGTCTATTTTCCATTTAGCGTATATCTTATTTTGGGTGCTTTATGTTCATTTCATGTGTAAATACTTTGTGTATAACAAGGAACATTCATCTAGGAAAAAAAAAAAGGCAAAGAAGCAGCCTCGAATAGAAAAAGTTACACAATGTACCAAAAATTGAATAATATTAACAAAAGTCAGTAATTTATCTATGAATGTGTTGGTGTTACTCAATGCTTGGTATATTATGGGCATTCTACATGAATAATATAGGGATTTCTGGAGCATTGATGAGCAAACGGGTGCAATTTATTTTAAATGAATGGAAGGAATTATCATCTGGAGTTCTAAAAAGCAAAAGGGACAATTAAAAATTCTGTTTAAGTGATTTCTAAAGATGATATTTGTTTTGTGGTTGATTGAGCTTTTGTTTTTGTTTTTGTTTTTGCTTTTCTCCTTCTCTAATTAGCCAAACCCCTCTCTCTTCCTTCCCTATAAGCTACAAAAGTCCTATCTGGTGTTATCTAGAATTGAGAATATGCCATGCACTACGTCATCATGTACAGGTTAATGCCTTATAAGTACTTTTTCCACCGTAAGAAACTCTTCTAATTCGTTAGTTTGATTTCATCAATTGAGTCTTATGGTCTTTCCTTTAAGTAACTCTAACATTTAAGTAGTTATGGCTTTACATGTTGGGTTTTTCCTAAGGTTTCTGTTGCTTAATGCTAAACAATTGAAGTTAGATGCCCAAATTTTGCTACATGGAAGGGGTGTGGTCATAAAGGTAGCCTCATTTTATAATTCTGTCCAAAGTATTATAAAGAAACTAAATATATAGGTGCTTGAAATAATGGGTCTGCAGGGTCGAATTGTACTAGCACTTACTTTTTATTTCAATCTGTAGAGCTAATAGAGTAGCTATGGAGATGAAAGTTATATTAGATCGTATATTTTTTTAGCTAAATCATTTTATTTTTGCTTGCAAGATGTGCTACTGACAGAATATGCCATTAGTAGTTACCACCTACACCACCATATACCATAGGAGTATGGAAACAAAATAGATCTTTAGTAGTAGCATTTGATAATCAAGAAGCATGTTTGTGGCCATATGTACAATAAGTAATATTTTCTTTAGCACTTTTAGGAACAAATCTTTATAGAGGAGAGTGTAGACCTGCTCTCTTATTTTTTGTTCGAGAGACATAATTACAGTATATAAATCCACTTCCACTATTTAGTGTGATATAAAAATTTTCATGCCTCCTTTTGTCTTTTTACCACTTTGTTTATCATAGTATCTTAAACTTAAGCTTGAGAATGGGGAGAAAGAGAAAAATAATCTGTGGCTAAGACAACATAAATTTCTACATATTTGAAAACCTTACAAAAAATCTCCTTGCTACATTTAAGATTCTCTATATAGGCACTTTTACCTGTTTCAAATTCAAAGACGTAGTCAATTATTTGTCCAACTCTAAAACTTAGTAAGCACATTTTAATAATGAAACCTTTTTCTTTATGATCTTACGACATTTTTGTAGCATCTTAAATTTTATGGGAAAATTGAACTTTGTATATGTACCAATGAATGCTAATTATGCTTTAGAACAAGCCAAGCTTGAGATAGCTTTTTGGGTAAGACACTGTCTATCCTACATCGACACACTTAAGAGTTTTGTCATTAAATATAGAGCATACTAAAGGACTGTTAAATAGTCTCAGGAGGCTTGACATCAAAAAGCCATAACAAATGTGGTAACAAGGTTATGTGAGTTACTTTGAATTTTGACTTTAAATACGTATAGTGCGTTTTAATTCATGATGAAGCTTTTTAATTGTAGCAGACAATTATGGGATGATAGAAAAATTTTGATGAAATTGTTTTATGACCAACCACTTTCTATCTTAGCACTTAGAAAGCATATTGACGTTTTACATATTTTTTTAATGCCTAACTAGCATCTTGGAGACCATATTTTAGCACATAAGCTTTCTTATTAGGTAGACAAATATTCTTTTGTAAGTGTCAAACTCATGATGTTAGTTGTTTCATTAAAAAAAAAATTCTCCTCCACTTCATAGAACATGAAAATGCCAAACATTTGCAACCTTTTGTATAAAACCGAAATAACTATTTCTTGATAACATTACTGTCACGAGAATGCAAACTACGAAAGAAAACTTTTACCACAACAACGAATGCAAACATGTGGTGGTGGTAGCATGAGTTGTCCATGGCTGGGGTTATGGTAACAATACTGGCAAGATGGTGAAGCTAGATGCGGTAGTGACAGGTGGGGTGATGGTGACAGGAAAGGTAGTGTTCCCAATAACATTTTAACGGCCGGTGATGGCACCAGTGGATGCAAGGGTGGTAGTGGTGACACTAATATGATGGTGGTCATGGTGATTGCAGAGATGGTGGCAATGATAATTGCCGATATAACTAGCTGGTTATGTTAACAGAAATCGTAGCACTTAGGCATTGAGTCGAGTCAACTGGAAAAAGTCTACTCATTGTCACTGCTAGATCTACAACGGTGTTCTTTGAATATTTTACACGAAGGTTCTTTCTGTAGTTGGTGATCGGTGAAAGCATCTACATAATTCTTTTACCATTTTGACAATAAAAGGTTGCATGTTCTCCCAAACCAATGATGTATAGAAAATGAGACCGAGAAACGACAACAATGACATTCTAGATTTAATCATTGACAACACCTGGACGGTTTCGTAAAATTCTAGCCTAGGTCTAAGAATTCTTAAATTTGTCTAGAACAATTGAACTCGCAATCCTATTTTAGACCTATTTTGCATTATTAGGAAGTTCTTTCTACGTGTCCTAGAATACCATGGTCTGAACAAGTTTCGAATGGTTCTTTGACTAGACTCTTTAGTAGTGGAACATTCTTATGATAAATAAGATACTTCTTTTCCTTGGCGGCAATTGTAAGCGATAACAGCCGTAAATTGGTATAGAGCAGATTATTAATGTTCAAAACTTAAGCAAAAAGATTGTCAATTTTTTGAAAAGTTACATCTATATGATAAGCAATAGATTAATTTCTTTGACAAATATAATACTATAAGTGATGTTTATTGTCTTGGAACTTAATCTCTTTCTTTATAATTAGAAATGTGTTTTGCTTTGTTAAATCATATGATTGAGAGTAATACCGAATAGCATCCGAGCCCGTGCATTTGCACGGGTCCATCAGCTAGTTCAATTTAATCGGCGAAGCTTATGTCGTTTCCTCTCTCACCTCATAACTTGCAGTGATCATTTATGTCCCTTTGCCTGTTTTGGTGCCTTTCGAAGGAGAAAAGTAGGGGGTTCTTTTGGGCTGGTGGAGATGCCAGCGTTCAAACTCTAGTCTTATTTCTTATCTTCTCTTTTTTGTTCGCTCTGGGGCGTTTTAGGTTCTGATGAGACCTTTGGTTCTTGCGAAGTTTTTACTATGCTTGATGTGGTGTTCCTCTTCCTCCGAGCGTTCCCCTTCGAGAGCTAACAACATCGAATAAGAGAACTGCTTTATGTAATCGGTTCATCCTTTTGGTGATTTATATAAGACGAAGTACCAATACACTTATTAAAGAGAGAAATTATTGGGCACTTAAAATTGAAATAGAGCCAACAAGGCATGCCTGTCTATGCATTCTGCTTTACAAGACTATAATCGCAGTACTCTTTGGTCACTGTCACGACACTTGACCACCAAGTTTATTTGTCCACCAAATTTACTTTGTTTTGGTGGTCAAGATACGTGGTCATTAATTGTTCTTTTTGTTCATTTGTTTTGATTAATTTCTTATAATTTTCATAGAACTTGTCGTCTATAATTAGGTTTTTATAGTCGGGTTGAAAATAACCAAAGCTATATTACGATGGTTCCTACGAAAAAAGAGAGGAGCTCGCTTCCAGACGCCCACAAGCACCAATTAAACTTGTGTTCTTTTATTTGCTTTTAAGTCCACATCTAAGACCCCATATCCATACTATTTCAAGCAGTTATAAGATATCCCTTAGTGCTTCTTGGAATAACATAACCTCGTAATGAGGCATATGCAGGGTCTGTCAAGATGTTCTAAGATATTGAGAACTTCTTTTGTTATCTCACATGAATAAGAGCGGGAAAAAAACTTCATGAAGTGCAGCATGTTATCTCACATCAATGCATGTAGTGAAATTGTTGTTATACAATAACCACTCTATTATTACTGAGAATAGGAGGGGAGGGGGGGGGGGGGGGGGAAGCACGGACTATAAAAGCGCAAAAGACCTGCTTCTAAAGGCGGAATAATTGTATCCTTTCGTACTTAAGGACGTGCTTCACCGTTTCTTACCTTTTTACCATAAACTTTTTTTTTCGCAATAAGAATACATATACATGGAGAAAAATGCAAAGCGGTCAAGTTATACCACATGGACAAGGAAATAAACACAAACATACACAGATGACATCCTCATCATGTAAATATCATAATACGAAATTTTCCCACAAAATAAAAGCACAAAAAAAGATAACATAAGATACAACAAGCTGGCTTGCCAACAACCTAGATAACCAACAATAATAAGATAAATTTTATTTTTTTCTTGGTATTGGATTGGAACAAACCAACTGAATAAACATAGCACCAGTGAAATCGAGCTCTAGCTGCCAACCCAACAATCAAAGAGACCTAACAAAGTCGACACCTCTTGTGAACATGCCACTAGTCCACCCAAGACCCCAGCTCTAAGACTACCACACATAGCCATGCGGCTAGAGGTGTCAAAGGGTCAGGCTTGGACCAGCCCAGCCCACGCCCAGAGGTCTAGAAAATGGGTCCGGCCAGACAGGGCTTCGGGCTTGCGAAACCGGGCCGGGCCCAAGGCTAGGAAATCCAAGCTCTGTCAAAGCCCTAGGCCTAGGCCTTAACTTTAGGGCTGGGCCAGGGACTTTTTTTTTATATATATACATGTTTTGTATTGCAAAAATATTAACACCCGAAATAATTTTTTTGATATGCCCTCCTCTTTTTATCCAGGCTTGGGATAGGCTACTTGTAATTTTAGAAAAACAAGAATGATTAGCAGTTGATTAGTTAAGTATTTTCATCTAATCCATCTCCTCCTACTTTCTCTTATCAAATATTTTGCATTTTCTCTTGACAATTCTTCTTATTTTCATCCCATTGCTTTTTTATTCCGTATTATCTTCAGAAATGAAAGCATACTATCAGCTTCTCCCAGGTAGAGATGAAGCAGTCTCCTGCTAGCCTCCTCTAAAAAACATCTGTGAATGTATAGTGCGATTCATCTTCTACACTAGTAATTCATCCTGCAAATTTTGATACACTTTAGCATGTAGCTTGACCATAACCCTTAGTATCATCTATTTACATGCCTTGTTCCATACCCTCACTTTTCTCATTAAAAAGTACATTAGCAACAAAACATAAATTTCTTAATAACAAACGAGAGCGTGAAAAAGCATAACATGTTGTTGAAATCAGCATTCCCATGATACTAAGAATAGTATCGCAACATTGTCCATTAATACGCAATATATGCAACACAACAAAAAAAAAAAATGAAAACAATGTGCACTATTCAACTCAATACAATGGCCAAATGGCTTCTGCATGAACTGAAAATTTCTAGAAGTGATTGCTTTTCCTGTCTATAAAATTACTTTTTGAGGGTATGCATGAGTTACAGAATTAATGACATTTAAATTTACAATACAATGACATCCAAAATTCACAATCAGCGATTGCAGACAAGAGGAAGAAACTAAGCAAACAATTATGAGGAACTTATATGTTGAGAGTAAGCTCAAACCTAAGGTAACAGAAATTTCAAAAGCATATTGTTGCTTTAGACCTACATGAACAAAAAACAATTCAATATTTGTCATGACTACAAATTAATAGTGAAATGACATAGAAGTCAATATTGTGTATAAGAAAATAATTTATGCCTATTTAGTGAGTTATATTCTTGGTCCCTTTGCATTGCTCCAGTTGAAATTACAAATCAAAGAAGTACCTTTACCAGAAGTCAAAAAAGGATAAAAAAGCAAATACGATTAGTTGAAGGGTTCCAATAACCAAAAAAAAAAAGTAGTAAAAAACTGGGCCAGAAATAAGGTTAAAAACCGGCCGGTTTCGGGTCAGCCTGTTTCTAGGACCTGACCCCGGATAAAAATTTGTAAAAATCAAACCTGGCCCAAGGCCCTACGAGTTAGGATCGACACTGTTCATGGTTAGGGTCAGGCCAACCCGAGCCAATTTAGGCACATCAGCCCAGCCCTTTTGACTTCTCTAAACATGCCCATTTGCTTAACCGCACGCCACCGCAACCAACAGTAAAGCCGAGAGAGCCTATCACCAACAGGCCATCACACCACCTTCGCCCACCGCAAAACACCACTAACAACCGGACTAACCTCCAACCTTGCGACCTCCATGAAATATCCACCATAACAACCAATCCCAAGGCTCCGCCACGGAACCGCCCAACGGCAATACACCTGCCCAGTAGGCCGCCTAATCGGAGCCGTTCAACCTACCACCACGAAAATTGATCCAAACAATGTTTATGTGAAAAGGGAAGGGGAGAGGGGGGGGGGGGGGGGGGAGAAGCCTAAAAGAGAGAAAATATCATTTTGAACAGACTCACCGCCTTCTCCAACCCAACGGCACCACTCTGCCCATAGACGGAGGAACAACCCGACATCCCTTTCCAGCAGCCTTTCAGCCCAGCAAACCAAACCAGCCTTCCTAGCACACCAACACACCATACTTCACGACCCATCACCGCGATCCGCCGAACAATTCAAGGCTACAAATCCTACGACTCAAGACCCAGTCCACAAGGAAGACCAAACAAATGAAGCACTCAGACAATAACAAGAAAACACCACAAGCAAACCCTAACTGCCATGCCACCACACCCCAGAAGAAATCAGCTATGGTGACGAGAACGAGAGAGGCTATTGTTTAGGGGGTAGGGGTTTTTTTGTCGAAGAGAGAGAATCAAGAGAAAATGTTCGGGCCTGTTGTTCCATTAAAGTAAAACCTCTGTGTGTGTGTGTGTGTGTGTGTGTGAGAGAGAGGGAGGGAATGTAATAGCTATTATAAAGACCCTAGTTAAAATTTTGTGCTATAAATTGAGGTATGTAATTAAAAATGAAATGAGGTAAGAGAAGTCATGGGCTGAGATTAGAGGTTATCGAATTGTAGGTTATTTTTTAATTAATTATATTTAAAAAATAAAAATTTAAAAAAAATATATTAGAGATTTGAAAAGCAAAGACCTTATCATTTTAATCTAAATACATATGGTATAAATGCACAATATAATTCTTTTTTACTTTGGTAAAAGATCCTAATAACCGCAATATCGATAAATGTAGTACAAGATAAAGCGCAAGAAAAAGAAAAAATAAGAGTTTGCAGCCAAAAATTTGAGATTAGATAACACATTCAACGCCACAAATGCCAGCTAAAAACCACAGCCCACACCCAAGCAACACCTGTCATGCCAAGGTGTCACGGGCTGCCCCTTGCACCCGCCTAGCACTGCGCCCCCGCGCCCATCCAGCTCAGCGCCCCCGCGCCCTTCCAACAGGCGCCCATGCGCCCGCACAAGTTCATCAAGTCTCGCGCCCATGCGCCCGTCAAGCACAGCGCCCGCGCGCCCAATTGCAGTGCCCGCGCACGTCAAAAGCCAACAGTGAAGATCTAAAGATCCAGGCGTGCGTTTTTGCTCAATTTTGGTGGAGACCACCGTTGTATATATTTAAGTTTCCCTGTAAAATTTCAAGTCATTTCGAGTTGTATTTCTTTAAAAAGGGGCACTATGACTCCTCGCACATAGTTACGTCTACTACTGTCACTTTAGTTTTACCTCCTAATGGTACTATATGGGAGTCATGCACACCCATACCCGAGAGTCCCTTGCTTTGTTTTAGCTTGCCGTTCTAGCTAGATTGCACACTGTGGATGCAAACAAAGCCTTTTGTAAGTTGTAATGATGCTATTGAAGTAATGAAGATATTTGTGACCGTTTTGCCCTCGTGTTGAAATTTACTCTTCGTGCACTGTTTTATGCGATGTTGATGCACTGTTTGCTATAAATTGTTGAGATTGGTTGGCGGACTCTTCTTGCGAGTGGCAAGTCGAGTGCCACACACGGTTTCCTTGTGCCATCAAGGGCCACCGTGTGTCAGGTGGTATCAGAGCCGCGGTTGTCCAAGAGACCGTGGCTTCAGCTAAGAAAATATTGTGGGATAGTTTGTTGAGAAAAACTATGGCCAACACGAAAGAGAGAATCGATGCTTTGGAAGCACAGATACATGACATGTTCAAGAGTGACCAGGATGCTCCAGGCATCCTGAAGCAATTCTCCCTTCGCCTTGACGCGTTGGAAGTGAATCTTGAAGCCACTGATAATACCCGATATGCTGAGAGCATGGAATGGGAGGGGAAGTTTCAGGAGCTTCAAGATCGAGTGGAACACCATGCACGACACAGTGGAGGTATAGACTGGGAGTCTAAATTTCAAGAACTCCAGGATCGAGTGGAGCTTCTTAGTCGTGCAGTGGTTAACACACCCGCTGGGGGTGCGGAGCACTCGTCGAGGCCCCGAGTGCCAGAGCCCAAGAGTTACGGGGGAGCCCGTGACGCCAAGGAATTAGAAAATTTCCTTTTCGATGTAGAACAATACTTTCGAGCCATCAGAGTAGACTCGGAAGCGACAAAGGTGTCGATGGCTGCCATGTACTTGGTTGGAGATGCCAAGTTATGGTGGCGTAAGAAGTACGCAGAGATCGAAGATGGGTCTTGCGTCATAAACACATGGGAGATACTCAAACGTGAGATAAAGAGTCAGTTTTTCCCAGAAAACACCGCATTCAACGCGAGAAAAGCGTTGCTGGAATGCAAGCACACCGGATCGGTCCGGGAGTATTGCCAGGCATTTTCTGCCTTGATGTTGGACATCAGTGACATGTCCGCAATCGACAGACTCTTCTTCTTCATGGAAGGGTTAAAACCATGGGCTCGTACCGAGCTTAATAGACGTCGGGTGAACAACCTTAATGAAGCCATCATCGCTGCCGAGAGCCTTTCAGATTACAACCCTGAGCCACAGAGACCCCCTCAGAGAGGAAATCCAAGCAGAGGTATTGGTGGTAAGAAGCCAGGGGGTCCAATGCCAAACCAAAGTTGGGGCAGTAAAAGCAGTTGGGCGTCAAACTCTTCTACCCAACAGAAGAGTGGAGTTGGGTTCAAAGCTAAGCCTGACGCTAGCACCAGTGGAGAAGTGAAGAAACCTCCTTTCAGGGGTTGCTTCTTGTGCCAAGGACCGCATGTGATCGCTAACTGTCCGCAGCGACAGATGATGAATGCCTTCTTTGACAACATTGGGCAGGTGCAACGTGGGGAACAATCTGGCTCTCGACCAAGGCACCCACCAACAGATGAGCAAACAGACACACAAGATTATGAAGAGGAAGATGCCGTCGGGGCCTTTCCTCAGTGGTGTAATGCGGTGACAACACAGGTTGGGAACCCCAAAAAGAGCTCGACTGGAGAAGAGCCTAAAGACATGCCGCCAAAGAAAAAGGGTGATGTACCAGGAAAAGGCTTGATGTATGTGGACATCAAGGTTAACGGGAAGGCCATCAGGGCCATGGTGGACACAGGAGCCACCCATAATTACATTTCTAGCACCGAAGTGGAAAGACTGGGTCTAACTCTAGGAAAAGGGTGCGGACGGGTGAAGGCTATCAACTCCGCCGCACAGCCAGTAGCGGGGATAGCGAGATCTGTTTTGATCAAGATTGGCCCATACGAAGGAAGGACCAACTTTTCAGTAGTCATCATGGACGACTTTAAACTGATCCTTGGGTTGGAGTTTCTGCGTGACACGAAGACCACAGTGATGCCATGTACCAACTCGCTAGTCATGCTTGGGAATAAACCATGTGTCATCCCAACTATATCTTCTAGGGCGGGAGAGCGTTCTATTTCAGCCCTCCAGTTGAAAAGGGGATTAAAACGGGATGAAACAACCTACCTTGCCATGCTACGGTGGGACGAAATTGAAGAAGTATCGGGACCATTACCGAAAGAAGTTAAAGTGATATTAAACGACTTTGAAGATGTGATGCCTGATGAATTGCCGAAGAAATTGCCACCTAGAAGGGCAATTGACCATGAGATAGAGCTCGTGCCAGGCACGAAGCCACCCGCCCGAGCTCCGTATCGGATGTCACAACCAGAACTTGCTGAACTCAGAAAACAATTGACGGAGTTGCTAGATGCGGGGTTGATCACTCCCGCGAAGTCGCCTTATGGTGCACCAGTCCTCTTCCAGAAGAAACAAGATGGTTCTTTGCGGATGTGTGTGGACTACAGGGCGCTAAACAAGGTGACTATTCGGAACAAGTATCCTATTCCTTTAGTCGCCGACTGTTTTGATCAGCTTAGTAGGGCGAGAGTGTTTACCAAGTTGGACTTGAAGTCTGGGTATTGGCAGGTCCGAATTGCCGAAGGTGACGAGGCGAAGACAACTTGTGTCACCAGATACGGGGCGTATGAGTTCCTGGTCATGCCGTTCGGCTTGACCAACGCCCCGGCCACATTTTGCACCTTGATGAATCAAGTTTTGCGGGACTACATTGACGATTTTGTAGTGGTGTATCTCGATGATATTGTGATCTACAGTTCCTGCTTGGACGAGCATCTGAAGCACTTGAGGAAGGTGCTTGCCCGACTGAGGGAGCACGAGCTATACGTGAAGCTGTCAAAATGCACTTTTGCCCAGACCAAGATTAAATTCTTGGGCCATGTGATAGAACAGGGTCAGATAAGGATGGACTCAGGTAAAGTTCAAGTGATACAGGAGTGGCAACCGCCAACGAATGTTTCAGAACTGAGATCTTTCCTTGGATTGACCAACTATTATAGGAAGTTTGTCCGAGATTATTCGAGAATGGCCCATCCCCTAACCGAACTTTTGAAGAAGAGCAATGTTTGGGAATGGTCCAAGGAGTGTCAATCGGCCTTCTCGGCTATGAAGCAGGTTATGTCTGAAGATCCGGTACTTGCTCTCCCTGATGTGTCGAAGTCCTTTGAAGTTCATACAGATGCTTCTGACTTTGCACTAGGAGGGGTTCTAATGCAAGAAGGCCACCCGGTGGCATATGAGAGTAGGAAGCTCAACGAAGCAGAACGTCGCTACACCACTCATGAGAAAGAGTTGCTCGCGGTAGTACACTGTCTCAGAATTTGGAGGCACTACCTGCTTGGTTCTAGCTTCATAGTGCGGACGGACAACACTGCAGTGAGCCACTTCTTGAGTCAATCTAAGCTCACTTCGAAACAGGCCAGGTGGCAGGAACTTTTGGCAGAATTCAAATTCATGCTCGAGTACAGGACAGGCTCAACCAACAGCGTAGCAGACGCCCTCAGCAGGAGAGCCGAACTAGATCAGGTAGCATTGATGGCCATGAATGCTATTGTTAGAGCAGATAGCCGAGTTGCCATCAACATCGGAAAGAAGATCAAGAAGGCCCTTACCAGGGATCCGGTTGCCCAACAACTACTGAAACTGATCGAGAGCGGTAAAACTCGACAGTTTTGGCAAGAAGATGGTTTGCTGATGACCAAAGGAAGACGGGTATACGTTCCCCGAGTCGATGATCTGAGACGAACATTGATTCGAGAATGTCATGACACCCTTTGGGCAGGCCATGCCGGAGGAGAAAGAACATTAGCTCTCCTTCAACAAGGTTACTACTGGCCCCAAATGGGGGATGAAGTGCAAGAGTATGTGAAAACATGCCTTACTTGTCAGCAGGACAAGGTGGAGCGTAAGAAGAAGGCAGGGTTACTACAGCCGCTGCCGGTCCCCAAGAGACCGTGGGAGAGTGTGTCATTGGATTTCATCACTGGTCTGCCGAAGGTTGAAGACTTAGGCACAATTCTTGTTGTCGTTGATCGGTTTAGCAAGTATGCGAGCTTTATCGCAACACCCAAGTATTGCTCAGCCGAAGACACAGCGCAACTTTTCTTTAAGTATGTGGTGAAGTATTGGGGAATGCCTCAAGACATTGTCAGTGATCGGGACTCCCGCTTCACTGGAAACTTTTGGACTGAACTCTTTAAGTTATTCGGATCCCAACTTTCAATGAGTTCAAGTTATCATCCAGAATCAGACGGTCAGACGGAGCGGTTCAATTCCATGTTAGAAGAGTACCTCCGCCATTTTGTCAGTGCAACACAGAAAAATTGGGTCAAGCTACTGGATGTTGCCCAGCTGTGTTTCAACTCACGCAAAAGCTCTTCGACAGGGAAGAGTGCTTTTGAGATTGTAAATGGACAACAACCGTTACTACCCCACACGGTAAACGTCCCCAATGCCGGGAAATCCCCAAGGGCCATAAGCTTCAGTGAAGAATGGAGGCAGAATATAGATCTAGCTCACTCCTACCTTGAGAAAGCAGCCAGAAGAATGAAGAAACACGCTGACAAGAACAGGAGATCTCAAGAGTTTAACGTGGGCGACAAAGTTATGGTTAAGCTACTGCAACAGGATCGCAAATTTCTAAGGGGAAGAGACTCTCGTCTTTTGCAGAAATATGAGGGACCCCTGACTATAGTGAAGAAGATAGGCAAGATGGCTTACAAAGTTGATCCGCCTCATTGGTGGAGCCGCCAGCTCCATCCCGTCTTTCACGTCAGCATGTTGAAGCCATTCTATAAAGACACAGCCGACCCCTCCAGGGGCCAAATCAAGAGACAAGGACTCAAACCCAAAGCAGCAGGAAAACGAGTTGCCGAAGCTATTTTGAATGATAGAGTGATTATAGCTTCTCGCAAACGCCATCAGGAGTACCTAGTCAAGTGGCAGGGACAAATGGATGAAGAAAACACTTGGGAACGAGCAGCAGACTTATCAGCCTACGCCGACAAGATTGAAGCCTACCACATGCAGAAGTTGACGAGGGCGTCAACAGCTCTAGTGGGGGAGAATGTCACGGGCTGCCCCTTGCACCCGCCTAGCACTGCGCCCCCGCGCCCATCCAGCTCAGCGCCCCCGCGCCCTTCCAACAGGCGCCCATGCACCCGCACAAGTTCATCAAGTCTCGCGCCCATGCGCCCGTCAAGCACAGCGCCCGCGCGCCCAATTGCAGTGCCCGCGCACGTCAAAAGCCAACAGTGAAGATCTAAAGATCCAGGCGTGCGTTTTTGCTCAATTTTGGTGGAGACCACCGTTGTATATATTTAAGTTTCCCTGTAAAATTTCAAGTCATTTCGAGTTGTATTTCTTTAAAAAGGGGCACTATGACTCCTCGCACATAGTTACGTCTACTACTGTCACTTTAGTTTTACCTCCTAATGGTACTATATGGGAGTCATGCACACCCATACCCGAGAGTCCCTTGCTTTGTTTTAGCTTGCCGTTCTAGCTAGATTGCACACTGTGGATGCAAACAAAGCCTTTTGTAAGTTGTAATGATGCTATTGAAGTAATGAAGATATTTGTGACCGTTTTGCCCTCGTGTTGAAATTTACTCTTCGTGCACTGTTTTATGCGATGTTGATGCACTGTTTGCTATAAATTGTTGAGATTGGTTGGCGGACTCTTCTTGCGAGTGGCAAGTCGAGTGCCACACACGGTTTCCTTGTGCCATCAAGGGCCACCGTGTGTCACAAGGCCACGCTCCCAATGCCTACGCCCACGTGCACCAGAGCACGTCATGACCACCGATTGTTGAGCCAGAAGCCACCACCACCATCATCCATCCACCAGCCCGCCTTCGACCACCGAAGACACCAACAGCCACGGAAATTACCTTCAACCAATTAACTTGTGAAACCTCCAACAAAGCAACCACAACCACGAACAGCCCTACCGCACCTTGAACAAAAGAATGACTCCCCCACCGCACCTTCTTACGCCGTACCACCGAACACCTGCCCATCAGTCACACCAACCAAAACCCACAAAACCACCACAAGCACAGCGACACTCCTACCCCACCAAGTCAGACCCGTCCGTAACAAGGGGAGGGGGAGGGGGAGGGGGAAGACAACTCTAGAAGAGAAAACCCTTCTGACGGACTCATCAGCTAATCTCCAACGAGTGACACCACCACAACCACAATCCACACAGAGGCAACAACCAACACCCCCTTACCACCCACAAAGTTGCAGCCCTAATCCCCACCAACTTAGATAGATCAGTAATTCAAATCCCACGCCCACACTCTTTTACTCCCATAGTAGAAAGCAACCCACCGCCTCGGGCAGAAAGCAACTCACTTTTAATATTGTCCCATTAACTCTGTTGTGATACTCGGTTTTATCAATTTATTTATGTTAAAAAAAAATAGTGTATCAAAGAAACAGGAAGTTAACAAGACGTTTCCTACAAAGAATTTCCACAGTACAGCTTGTTTAGTGGACCTACGTTCAGTTTATCTTTAGACTGTACTTCTACGTTGAACTAATCGTTGTAAAATTGTGATTGTGTGTTTTTCCTACAATGCTCGGCATACTAAGGGGGCTTGGTGTTCGCATAGCGTACATTCTTCTCTAAATGTAATATTTAGTCTCAACAAACACAAAGGTTGACACTGGACAGATGCACTTGGTCGCCGCATTATATAAAATTTGTAGTACCAAAAATGGAATCATGGTTCACCTTAAACGAGTATAGTTGAAAGTGTATTTGAACTCCCAGTACTATCCTAATCTTCCAACCTTTTCTCCTCCAGTCACCAAAGGGGAGTACTTAGAGCTGAGCATCAGACCATGTACACATTCTCCTCATTAAGAGCACAACTCCTTCGACTGACACTATTCCCAGCAGAAGAGATGTTGCTGAAGGAGCTGTGTTATAAATGAGGCAGCAAATCATAAAATGTTTACGACAGCACAAGAAAAGGCTGTGGACAGATGGTTGCTAGCAAAGGTTGCTGCTTCTTTCCCGACAGTTGCACCTCCATGGTCTCCCAACTTTCACAAGCTAGTTTTCTCACAGGTCGAGCCTCTCAAAAAAGTACAAGTAACCCATATCTTTTGGAGGATTTTTCGAAAGCCCAACTTTCTCATCGTTGTATATAAGCCACCTCCCATCTTTGTAGATGTGTGCAACATAATGCCCGCACTGAGTAGAGGTACCAATGTGGCTCACTAGCCCAGTAAGCCTGTACCCTGCAAAAATAAAATATAATTGCGTAACGGCAAGCTGTCAGAACAGAAAACCTCATCCGGCATCATTACAGAATTAACTTTTTCAAGCTTACTTAAACGACTACCCCCTTCAACATTTGCATCAAATTCCTCTCAGACGGCAATTACCTTTATGCTGTAAAACAAGATAATAATTGTGATGCAACCCACTAGAGCCAATCTCAATATCCATGTTGAACAATCAAGTCCACACAGGTTTGGGCAAAAACGTTGAGTTACCACTTGCTCTTAAAGCATAAGATGTAAGATGATGGGCCCAGCAATGCATAACATGCTTTAACTACTCCCCCTCACATGCAAGACCCCCGATTGTACGCGGAGAGACGAGTCAACGAGATGCAAATCAAGGTGCAGCGCCACCAAGTGCACAAACAAAGAGGACGCAAAGAGCACTATTAACATCAAGGGAGCCTAAATGCAATTGATAAAAATTGAACCCAAGACCTTTGTAAAACCATGGCTCTGATATGGCAACTTTAGCTTTCGTTTTCCTTTTAACACTAAACCCAATATTGTTATCCAATCTCAATTCCAGTATTTTCAACATAGGTTTGGAAATTTGCTCCACTCATAGACATTTAAATGTTTTCCAATATAACACGGTCGCAATGCTTCTGTATTAAGATTTGTTACCACCATATATTAAGCAAGTATAGATGATCATCGTAGCAGAGCAGCAAGAGCATCTACCAAGATTACAAAAATAACACCATTTCACACTTTTATCAACAAACACCCTAACTAATAATTGTTTGGTCAACCCCTACCCGTGAGCCAAAAGTCCTATCACTGGTCTCAACCTAACCCCGACACAGTATCAAATTTAATGAACGCAGCAAGTGGAACGATGTCAAAACACACAGAAACTGTGTAAATTCTATAGATGTAGATCTCCCTTCTTTTTTCTTTTTCATCCAGTAGACTAAAGGAAAGCACTGAGGAACACGATAAGGGGATAATAGCTTCCATGTTGTCTGTGGTAACATGGGTTGTGGTAGTGGTCAGAGAGGAGATGCAAGGGCAGAGAGATAGAGATATATATAGTATATATGTATATATATGTATGTGTGTGTCTATATATATATATATATATATATATATATATATATAGAGAGAGAGAGAGAGAGAGAGAGAGAGAGGGAGAGAATATTAACAGCAGTAAAAAGCAATCTCTTAATTTTGGTTATGCATTGAAGAAAGGGTGGAAAAGCATAAAAAAGGGGTGAAAATAGACACGTCCCACATGATAAAACACTACTAGCAGCAGTAAAGAAGTAAAAGCATTAATAAAGATAAAAAAAATTAAGGAAAAAAAAACAATAATGTAGAGGGATAATGAACTAACTTCCTCCTCCATCAGGTAATGTATCATCAACTCCAGCAGTGGTGCTCGATGTAGCATCCATATCTGAAGGACCAGAAGCATTGGAACTAAATATCCAATCTGTTGCTTTCTCAATATCACCACCCTGCAGAAATTAGATCAAAACGTAAATAATACGCATCCACCCTTGTAGGACAAAAGTGTCATACACAATCTCAATTGACCACAAAACAAAGCTAAGATTTTTACCGATGCCTTAAGTGCCTTTCTAGCTATTTCTTCTTCAAATCCAAAGGAAACCAAAGTATCAACTTTTGAAGGATCAACAAGAACCTCATCACTTTGCACTTCTTGGGAAATTGGAGCATCAATGTCTGTGAAAAATATACGGTGAGCTTAACACCTAACAGTCACAACACAATTAAACCCTATCTTGTGCAGGTAAAGCAACTTTTTCCAAAATGGCAGCCGAGTAGGAAAACCTGGATCATCCATGTGAGAGAGTAACCAATTCATTGCCTCTTCCACTCCAGCATTTGATGTGTTGATTGCAGCCTTTTGACAATGGAGATAGTTGAATCCCATCGACACAAGCTGGCAAACTATATCCTCATCAGCCAAAACCTTATTTGGTTCTGCTTCACTTTCAGTAGCTGCAAGCATATATAACCACGTCCATGTAAAAGATACTAATTACAAGGTCATTACTTCAAAAGCAGATACAGAAATTTCAAAGCAGATACGTTGGTTGCTGCTATGCCAACTGTAAAAAGACGTGCTAAGCCTAGAGCAAACCATGAGGGAGCATGTGGGATTGGGTACCTTCCACACAAAACTAAGACCCTGGAATAACTAGACTTAATAAATAAAGGGCCGCTTGTCAAAGTCTTATTTCTGCGATATCCAATTTCAAACAGCATATATCAAATGTTCGCTAAGATGTAAAAACACAATGACAAAGATAGTAAGGAATTCACACATCAGACAGCTATTTAATGAAGCTAAACTGCACCACATACCAGCTTCAGGTAACAGCTCCTCCCCTGGTTGATGACCCTTGCTGCGCATGTTACTAATGTCTATGATATCAGGAACATCGATGTACACATCTGTATAGCCACCCAAAAACAAAAGGGGAGTGATAACTACGCCACATACACCAAGCATAACTGCTTTGTGGAGAAGTAGTTAAACAAGGTAAGGAAAAGTACCAAGCTTTTTCGGCACCCAACCTTCCTCCATGACAAATTTACGCATGTGAAACACCATATAATCAGGAAAGGAAGTGAGCCCCGCAATTCTGTGTAAAATAAACAGAAAAGCAGGAAAATTAGAACTGAAAAAAGAAAAAAAAAATTAATGACAGCGAACATCTATGAATAGGCCTCTAAATACCCTTATAACATTCACTATTTCCTTAGAAACGGCACAGTACTATTCATCCTTCAATTGCGTCAACAAATAAATAAAGAGAAATAGTTACAAGATGCATGCTAAACATGAAAGGACGAAAAGGAAAATCAGAAAGCTTACTTGATCGCTGTTGTCTTGGCCTTCAAGGCAGTGCTATAAAAATCATGCACCTCCTCCGGAGCTGAAAAGCTATCCAGGCAATCCATTAACCGAACCCTTGGGCGGAGAATTTCACCAGCAAACCTGAAAATTCCTATTTGCTTAATAAGAGAAGAACTAAAACGAATTATAAATTATAACAAGCCCATCTGACTCACACTTCTGTCCCCTCAGCTTTCTTTTCGGCCTTCATTCTCTCAAAGTCCTCAATCTCTTCTGAATAACAATCAGCAACCATGTCAACAACTCATACATGATACGTCAAAGTTAAAATGGTTAAAATGGAAAAACTTAACCTTTGTTAGTGGCTTTATGTACTGGTACATTTAGCGATAGAATATAATCATGCCTTCTGTTGTAAGCAACTTTCCCAGAGGGACATTCAAGTCGCTCTTCAATACCAAACTTAAAACTCCTCGAAGGATCCATTTCAGGCTTTCCACCACTAGTTCGTTCAACTTGGTCAATAAAATGTAGGAAGAACTCTAAGGCGTCCTAGACATAAGTTGGTGTCAATCATCTATCTAAGAAAAAGATTAATGGTAATACTAACAAGACATATAGGTAAGAAGCAATCGTGATACCGACAATGCAATATAAAGTGTCTTGCCAATGTAGGATATTGCATACTTTGCTATGAAGCAGGGTGTGACCTCACAGTGTACTAGAGGAGGCATACTGACATGATGCTTTATTTAACATGGCCAACTTAGAAGTAGTAGTACCAAACAATACGACTAAATCCAACTTGCTTCTCGTGTTAAAAGTAAATGCAATCCTTGATAATTATGGAAAGTACCTGCTGCCTCATTGTAGAAAATTCAGGGTGACTTGCAGCAATCACTGCTTTGAACATACGAGGAGGAATACCTTCCTGTTTCTGAAATGAGAAGGCAACAAGCAGCAAGAGAAGAAGAGAGGGGGGGGGGGGGAAGGAAGCATATTAGAATCACTGAATATATAAAAGATCCATCAAAGAGTAATAAGAAAAATCCAGGAATGTGAGAGGTTTTTAGCACAGCTTCACTATGTTTGATTAAGAAAAACACTGAAATAGCCATATTTAAACAAAACAGAAGTGTAAGAGAATCATTTAGCGAGGGATCAGGATACTCTCCATTATTATACACATTTGGATGAGTGACATGTGGAAACTATCCTCTTGATGGCTCAAATCGGACTATCTCCGTCATTGTTCTCTACTCTTCACTTAGCTACCAGCAACACTTTTAACCACCAGCGACCCGCTACTCTAATGAGGTTGCTTGTTCCATCGCCAACACCGTCATTCCCATCAATTCCTCCGTGAAATCTTTTCATCGTGCAGCAGCCCCTCGCTAGTCAATGTTGGTCTGATATATAGGCTAGCATCTCGATCTTTAGTTTTTTTGCCCACGTGTCCATCCTCCAAGTGTGTATTGTTTATAATTGTATGATTGGCAAAATGAAGAGGATCCTAACCCATTAAAAAGTAATAAAGCTAGCTGCGTGTTAAAGGAATTGAGCACTACAACAAATAATGATTTTTTTTTATTGGACTCTGCTAAAGCCACACCCCTTTTTCATCAAAGGGCTCAAACGCGTAGTCAAAACATATTGTGGAGACCAAAGGGTGGATTTTACAAAAGGAGAGTGGATTTAGCTACACCCTTATAATCAACGCTGAATTTCCCAGACAAACTCAACTCCTGGGGATTTAAATTCCTGAACTATTAACATTATAAACAATAGATTAATGGATTCGAGTGTCATGACCAAATCAATTGTTACTTAACATGAAGACAGCTATGAATGCACAAAGAAGTCTAACTTTACAAACTGAGACCTACCTCCTTCGGAACCGAGTATTTACCGGAAAGCAAGCCATAGGCAAGTTTGGTTCTGCCAAAAACAGAAGAAATCTTTACCAAGTTTCCAACTCATCCAGAACCAAAATCATACATACATGTGGCATTCCCATATACCGTTGTGTATAAACCAATCAGATACTTGGCAAAGGTTGAGTGTATTACAGAAAATCATTTTACACAAAATACATTCATGCATCATTAAAAACCCTAAGAGAATCACAAGGAAAATTATAAAATAAACTTATGTTAGAAGCAATTCCTGTTAATTGTTTCACATTCTCTTTCAGTAACAAAGCATAACATAGACAGGATGCCCCTCCACACTAGGAAATAGTTACAGGTGAACTAATAATATATGATGTTGCCTTCCACTATTCCTTGCTTATGATTTGAGCACCTAACATACACCGATGCCGTTTGTATTAATCAGTCACATCCCACACATTCTAGGATACAAGAGTATCAATTGCCATCCTCTTGAACGCAATAGCTGCAGATCCGCATCAAAGGTGACTTTACACCAGAATCAAACAAGAATTATATCTAGCTGGGGGTCTTATAAAGATTCAAATTTGAATCCCTCCAGAAAGCGTGTTGTCATCCCCAGCATCGCCAACAATGTGATGCTCATAAAGACAATGTCTGGTTTAGTTTCCAATAATTGTGGTTATCACGAATGCAAGGGTCACTATTACCATATAGCTTTTATGCTTTGCCGTTCCTTTTTCAACTCTGTGGCTTGTCCAAGAAGATTACATCTGTATCATGAAAGGATATTTACTAGCATTCCACTTTACAACAGTGGAGGGATGACTTTTGGATGCTATTCTGAAATTTATATTTGGATTCACTAAATGGGATCTAGCTGTACATCCAGGGAGAAGAACCTTGCCAATGATATGCAAAACGTCAGGACAAACACAGAGTATATCTTGTATTGTATTCTTCATCATTCCATCAGATAACTCCAACCACAAGTATAAAATATACTCCAACTGCTTTATTGGAAGGCAATTCCAATTGTTAAAAATGCTACGGTGGCTATGCAACAGATCAGAAAAAGATTACAAGAGCAAAGACGCATTTGAAGTGCCACAAAGAATTAAAAATAGATTAATTATCCCATAAGAATGAATACACGAACTGGTCACTTACAACTGCATATTCAGGTCAACAGTTGGATCAGCAGGAGCAGAATCAAAAGTTGTTTTCAAACTTTGGTTTGTGTAGTATCTGACGAAATCACATGTAACAATATGAAATCAGATATGAGAAATAAGGTAGCTCAACCACTATGCATAATGTATTAGAAGAGATAGAATGCTGACCGTGAACAGAAGGAATGTGTTGAGAACATGACTTGCATAGTTGCAGCCAGATAACAACTGAAAAGGTACGATGACATGACGCAACAGGAAGGAAGAAACAGCTATTGAAGACAATGTACTGGCATATCTCTTTCAAGGTTACCTGTTGCCAAGGTTGATGAGTCCAGTGTATCCTGGTCCAAATAGTGGTTCAACTTGCTCTCCACTTTCTTGAATCCGATTCCAATCAAAATTGGTGTTTTGATCAAGCTCCCTTTCTGCAGTTGTCATTTCAGTCTGAAAAATTATGGAAAACGAATCGATGTCAAAGTGCAAGAGTAAATGCAATTGATATGTATGGAAATATCTAGTAAGAGTTTGCAACTAAACATTTCTTCAGGGATATTGAGGCAGCCATGGGATGCCACATTACATTTCCGGAGTAAGCAGTATCTATGAAAGTGAATTAGCATCCTATCAAGAATAGAAGGTGGTAGAAACCTTTGAAGCAGTCAGCGGCTCTCAGGCCACTGGCACATCAGGGCAAATAGAGAGGCACAATAATTTTGATTTGTTAACAAAAATTAGCTCTATTATTAATATTTTGCAACTTCTAATGCTTCTTTCAGATCAAACAAAGAACCTCCAAAGATTAGAAAGGTGCTTGACAGGATGATCATAAGCAAGCAACCAATGTACTAAAGATTTGGATCTGGTCAGTGTCACAAATATACTAAAAGATTTCATCCTCTAATTTAGAGCAAAACAAGTGCAAAGTCCGGACAAACTTCAGGTTGTAAAATCGTGAACTGTCATATGTAACTAACCTTCTGTAAGGATGAAAAATCAATACCAAAGTAGGCCAAATGCTGCGGTAGAAGTGGATCCAGTACACTTTCATCCTCCGGATAAGAGAAAACATCTGAGCTGCCAAAATTTAAGACTCGTTATACTTGAAATAAATAGGCCAAACATGATAATAATCAGCACAGAACATCTACTATCCACGGCTATCCTAGGGATAGTTAAGGCCTTGTAAGTTATTTAGCACTTTCAAAATGCCAGCCGAACATGAGAGCTTGTCTGTATGATGGCAACAATTCTTTGCATTGGAGATGAAGAAGATACTAGAAAAGAGACACGAATTTTTTGAGATTTACTTCCCTTTCCTTATGAAAGACATTCTCTTCAAGATTTCAAATGTTAAAGATTTGTAAAAGCGCTAATTGGATATAAAGTCATTCTTAGGTTCTACTATTATCATTTTCCTTTTTTTATTCAGTTCCCCAACAGCTACAGGGCTGGGACGCCACTTAAGGCTGCAAAATTGGCCGATGGCCAAAGTTAAAAGAACCGGCTCCCCACAGGATACTTCGCTGGACTCTTGACGACTGACAGGCTACTTGTTGGACACCTAACAACGCTGCTTTAGCGGGATCTTCAGGGCTACTTGCTCCCTAGGGAGGCTACAAGGACTTAGTTATAGACAAGCTGCTTCTTGCACCCCAAGTGAGGCTAGCTGCTCGCCTGCTCCAAAGGAGCAACTATCTCAAGCACCTAACTCTCATAAAAAACAATTGTCATATTTGGTAGAAGCAATCTTCTGTTCCAAGGCACCGAGCCATTATGTCAAACAACCTGGGACACCTTCGCAAGGCACAGTCTACCTTAGGGCAAATTAATGAAGAGTTTACATGCACCTCTTGTCGTTATGTTTGCAGTGTAAAATCTCATTTAAACAAGCACAGACTAGTAAAAAAGTGTTTAAAAAATCAAATCTCTGGGAACTTTACATTTATATGTCAAAATTTTCGTTGATGGTGATGATGATTTTGAAGTCCATAAATTCTTCATTGCATTTGGTTCCTTAAATAGAAAACTCTGCAACCATTTAAGACAGAGGCCAAACCCTTCTCACTAAAGTGATGAGAACAGATAGTTGAATCTAAAGTAGCTTAAGCGACACAGAGAAAGACTCAATAATTTTTCAGCAGAATACAACTTTATAGATTACTAGTAAATGCACTATCAACTATGATCAGCAAAACGAGTTATAAATTACTCCTCCTACTGCAGCAAGGTCAAAATTACCTGCCCCCTCGAGATCAGCAGTTATTGTTCCGAGCTTTACAGCAAGAGGGTAGCCAGTCTCATTAAAATGTTCAATAGCATGGTTGTTACCACCACTTCCATCCCAGTTTTTCCTACCACAAAGGATCATCCCATCAGTTAGATTCAACCAAAGATTTTCAGTCTTGTCACACTTGGCGCATTTCCACCCGGAAGGAGGAACAACAACACCATTGTCAATCTGCTGCAAAGTCAAGGCATATTCACTAATTTTCTTCTTATCAGCCGTCCATGATGCAACTTGCTCTTTCCGCTCAGCACCCTCAGCCAGTAATATAGCATCAGCAGCCAACCTTACCTACAGATTTATAGGGTAGCCCATAGCTCATAGATCTCTTCTAATAAATATATGTGGAAGAAATAGTTGCGATTAGGTGGTTGAGAAGACCTTTTCTGGCAACTCCACTGATGGAAAAGGAAAAGTTGCATAGATCGGTAAGATGACTATACTGTAAGTTTCTTCATATTCCGGTTCATTGTTGTCAAATCCTCCCTCCATGCCTACAAACTCAAAACACGTAAGCCACTTATGTAGTAAAAAGCAGTTACTACTGAGAATATAATCAAAGGCATAATTGGCCATGTTGCAAGATATGTGGCCAGAGCCATAAGAACAGTATGAGGTGCGCACCCAACCCTCAAAAAAAGAATTTCTTATTACAATACCAATCTATGGAGGAATAAACACGTGGAGTAGATAAATAACGACACAAGTCCCCAGGGCCAATGTAACCTAGTAAAAAAGTTTGAGTTGAATATGGCGCCGTTTAAGGATAATGGCTCCTAATATTGAAGCCCTAGAAGATAGTTTATCTGTCTCCGAATATTTGTATACTTAGCTTTATAAGAGCAACTGTTACAGAACTGACCTTTTCTTCATGTATTTGTATAGTTGTATTAAGCAAAAGTACAAAATTCAGTTCCAAAGCCCCGGCTGGATACGCTTTATAAGATAAACTATTACTAAACTGACCCTTTCTTCAGCAATTCCAGAAGCTAGTAAGTTAATACACACACACACACAGATATATATATATATATATAGACACACACACACACGTATAAAAACCTATAACACACTTCTTGAGTAGAAAACTATACTAACAGCTAATATGGGTGGGGGAGGGAGGTCTGGATTTTAATCTCTACACCGAGTACTGTCATCTCCAAGCACACTTCAGAACTGAATGCGTTAAACAGAGAGTACAATAGTGAAGCTCATGATACAGTAGAAAAGAATACACTTAGATACCTATAGCCAGCAGAGTGGGTTTCTTTGAAGGTCTATCTTCAGGAACGGCCTTCTTTGTCTGCTTAATATGCAAATAGACCGGATTACCTGTCTTCTGAAAGTTCCATTCCACGCAATCCTTCCCAAACGCAAGGAACGTGTTCATATCGACGAATAGCCCACCTTCAGATTTCTGCAAAATCCCCCCCAACAACACAACAAGACAGTCAGACAAAAGCAACACATATAGCACGTCGTCCTAATCTTTGTCCCCTTTGACTTTTGCAAATTCCTATAACACAATGCGAACACGTAACGTCAACCTTACTCGTGATGTTTGACCTGGCTTGACTTGCCAAACAATGCTTCTTTAATTTTCTCGAGTGTTTTGATGCCCGAATTCTATCATCGAAATTCGAAAAATGCCAAAGGGGACAAATTTATGAAACGGTTGGAGTACTTTCAAACTATGTCAAGTTACTTCGACCGAACGTCAATCTAAGAACAATAAAACTCATGAAATACTGAAGAAAGTAGAATATCATGGTCAGTGCAAACATAAAGAAAAAAATAGGCAGAATTACCGGAGTGTCAAAAGTGATGCAGCATTCCTGCTTGTAGATGCGATTGGTGGGCTCAGGAATTCGGACCCGAGAGAGGTTGGACCGGAGGAGTTCCATTGGGTTGAGCCGGAGATCAGTGGCGTTAAGGAATTTGTGTCTGGCGAGGGATAAAGGAATAGTATCTGTGTGTGTGTTATTTGCCCTAGGGTTTAG
>JAVXUP010004306.1:0-35521 GCA_033070095.1 Escallonia herrerae | reverse complement strand
TTCTCAAAATTTCAACCCACTGTTGCCTGTTCCTTTCTCGGCCATACATACCTAACAGAGACCTAGGTGCTAAAGCCTCGCCGTGGAGTTTGGAACTTTGTGGCCTTTAATCATGTTTTTGCTTATATTAATGTTGGTAAAACTGTGATATGTGATTACTTACCGGTAATGTTTCTCTCTTTTTTTGAGCAACTATGGAATAAACTTAAGATTTTTGCATGGATGTGGAGATATAGCTTATGGTGATATGTACGCTACCTTAGATTTTTTTTGTTCTTTACCTACTCATTCACTCTTTTTTCCTTTGAAAAACTCTATACTCCGTGAGTATGACATTTTAGTGTGCAAAAGGCTTACTCCTGAGAGCCTTAGGCTTTTCCTTCACCTCGTGGGGGTTGGAATGCCTCGCCTTTTCAAAAACTGGTTGCATTTGATATAAGATATGAGGTATCATCTGCTTTCCAGGAATGCTTTCAACCATTCCTCTATTGTATCTTTTCATTTCTTCTGTGAAACAGATACTGGTTCTTCCAGTTTCCGGTTGACTATTTTTTGGGACTCTCGCCTCAGTCTTGCTTTACTCACAACACCTCCTCCTCCCTCTTCCATTAACAATTGCTAGTTCGAAAGTTTTGCCTTTTTTGCTCGTCTATTTTGTCTCTGTTTTATGCCATTGTCTTTGGCAAATAATACTACTGGTGTGTTGAGTGTCTTGCATGTGGTATGATAGGCAATCAGTAGCCTAATCATAAACTACATGGATACGAATACACAAGCTACATGTATGACCATAACTAGGTGATTAGGTGCAGCTAGCATATTCCTGTGGTGTTTGAATAGCTTTGTATGGATGGAATGCAATTGATACAACTTCAATGCCCCGAATTAGGACGTCCAAATGTACGTAACTCGGGGAGTCTGTAAATAAATAGTGTTGTATCTGTCATTATTATTGTTCTAAAAGACCTGACTGTGGTCTGCATTAAGTTTAACAACTAACAAATGTTTTATAAATTACATGTCATAATTATCATGTATTATCTTCACCTGCAAATCGTGTACCTACACCAAGATAATGGATCATAAACTTGAGACACAAGTAGCTTGATGTCAATTCATTCTTTGGAGAGATATCTAGATAACATTCTTTCCTCTGCAGACTGATAGAGCTGCCATGCTTGATGAGATTGTGGACTATGTGAAGTTCCTAAGACTCCAAGTGAAGGTACGTGGCTTAGAATGCTCTGTGTTGGTATCTAGCTAGTCATTGACTGTCCCAATTCAAAAGTACATAAACGTTCTGTATCTCGTAGTTCAGATTGTCTATTCTTCTAGATGTTGTCTTGCACAAATATATTTGCTCTTCCCTAACTGGAAATTGTTGCTCAAGTTTCTCTAGTTGCCTGATTAATTCAAAAAAATCATACCCCAGACCTGCCTGTACTTGCTCTATTTATTCTACACCGTGTTTAGGCCATTGAAGTGGTGGTGGAGTCTGCTAATGCTAAGCCGTTTAATTTAATACTGGCCACCAATGTTGGTTTTAAATACTCAATTCTCCAATTATTGGAACACATCATTCTTCTTTCTGTACATGATATTTCAAATGCTTTTAGTTTAAGAATAACACATAAATGTATGTGTGTAATCATTGTTCTATGAACAGGTCCCAATTTTTGAGTTAATATTCTCGTTGTAGAATTTGAAAAGTTATACCGCCTATTTCTTTTATCACAAGCTGCGAAACAAATGTAGCAACTTCTGACAAGGGCCAATCTCATTGCAAATGACATGTGGAAAAGGTGATAGTAAAATAACCCATCAATGGAATGATGCTTTTGCTATGTAATGAAGTTCATTAGATATACAGGAGGGTGTGCCCCTTTGGAAAGGGAGCGCAACATTGTCCTATTTTCTCCATTGAATAACTGAGGTCAACGTACCTCTCTTCTAGTTTATGTACTTAGCACATTGACATTACAGGTGTTGAGCATGAGTAGATTGGGCGGAGCTGGTGCTGTGGCACCACTCGTGACAGACATCCCAATATCTTCCGTTGAGGTAATGTATCTGTAATAACACGTCCTTGCTCGATCCATGTTTTATAAAATTATAAACCAATTGTTTTACGCAGGAAGACGGCAGTGAAGGCGGAAGAAATCAACCGGCCTGGGAGAAATGGTCAAATGATGGCACAGAACGTCAGGTAGCTAAACTCATGGAAGAAAATGTCGGGGCTGCAATGCAGTTTCTCCAATCTAAGGCACTCTGCATCATGCCCATCTCACTTGCCTCGGCAATCTACCACACACAATCGGCGGACACCGGCTCACTTATCAAGTCTGAAACGAATCCTCCCTCATAAACCTCAGCCATGGCAGGCATCGTCTATGATTTACTCGGAGCCGCTGGGTCCCGAAAAGCCTTACCCCCAAGTCTAGCCCCCACGCAATCATTCTTCACTCTCGTAGTTGCAATCAAAGTCAGAAGCCATGGTTCCACCTTTTGCTTTTATTTCAGCTTTTTGTTCAAGACTGGGTATGTAAAATAAGAAGAAACCAACCCTACATGTCTTTTGCTAGATTCAGGCATAGGAGAAATTTGTCGGCCTTCTCGATATGCCCTGCTTTTTTGTAGCAATGGTGGGTGTAGTGGTGGATGATGCCAGCACTTTTTGCAGTGGAGGGCTCCTAATTTTTGTTAGTGGATGGTGGGGACCTGTGAAAAGGGTGGAGTACATATGTATTTAGTATGTAATAGTAATGGTTTTCAGGGCAAATGGAATGCAGAGAGAGTTATGGATAATGAATGGTAGGTTGTCCCAAAAAGCTGGATTTTTAGTCCGAAACATAATTAGTAGTAAGTAGTACCCCTTGGTCCCCCCCTAAAGGACCTGAGTGGGTTGGTTTGCAAAAGTTATTTTTGACTTCTTTTTCAGTTTCGGAATGATTGTTGGAAAGAAATTGGGATGAGGGTTGCTGCTAAATTTTTTCCTGATGCTAATTTCTTAATATATACATATACAGTTCTCAAACGGGCTGGGGGTCCAGCTCAAAAAAAGCCCAGGTTGGCTTAGCTAGGCTTGTCCCGCCAGGCGCCAATGAGTAGAGCAGGTCCGGGCTACGAAGGCGGCCAAGGGCCTGGAATTCATCTTTTCTTAAAAAAAAAATTAAAAGCCCAGCCTGGCGTGGCCCGTTTGAGGGTCCAGTCTAGTCTGTGGTTCGGCCCAGCTTGGCCCGTGTAATCCTATAAAATTCAAAAGATTTTGAATTTTTTCCTCGTTTTCCCCAATGGCCATAGGTAGTTGGAATGAACTTTTTTATTCCTCTTAACAGTTATGCCCCGGTTAGTTCGAATGGTAGGTAAGCCTGTTTGTTCAACCTTATTCTAGCAATTCTTTTATGCGTTTCCATCTATATATTATTTTTAACAATTATTTAACGGTTAGCTTTAAGAAGATTTGGGTAGGTTTGAAAAACCTATAAATTGAGTTATTCTCTTCACACCTCAATTACAACTCACCAACTCTCTCTTATCTACCAGCATTCTATGCATTGTTATTTTTTCTTAGCCTCTCAAATTTTCAACTGCAAGCTTTCTTTAATGAAAAAAAGTTTGACTGCTACCTGAATTGAAAGAATATTCTTCTTACCTCTCATATAGTAACTTTTATTTAGTGACGTTAAAAAATACTGTTAAGAATTATTATTAAAAGTATTAGTAAAAAAGTTACTAAAAAATATTTAGTAATTATTAATTATTACTATATACGAGATTTCCTCTAACCTAAGGAACAACCAAAGTTTGTTTTTCTTTAATTATTAGTCATTAGCTTTGTTACGATCTTACACAATAATTTAAGAACAAACTTTGTCTCTTACTTAGAATGTAATAATCTTCTTCAAACCCCGTGTATAGTAACAATTAATAATCGCAAAAATGTTTCTAATAATTTTTCTTCTAACATTTTCAACAACAATTATTAACAGCATTTTTTTTATCACGAAATAAAAGTCACTAAAAATATTTAGAAATGACCGATTGTCGCTATATAGAAAATAGAAAGAAGATTCCTCCAACAGGGATAACAACTAAATTTTTTTCATAATTTAATAATAGACATCAGACTAACAATGACTCCGCCTTTCCATTCATTCACAGCACAGAAAATCCTAGAGCAAACACAAAAACGGGGAGAAGAGGAAGAATTGGGTAACTTGTGCTTCCGCGGAAAAGCAACTCATCAGTAATATATAAACAATTCGGTTATCAAGGTCAAGAGGTCGAACTCCGATCTTTGGTCTGAGAATCAAGAACTACCAACATATCTATGTAGTTGTGCTCACCATATTCAGTTGAAGCTCTTATCATCAATCCGGTACAAAGTGAATGAATAACTCAATAAATGAGAGATGATGATGAAATCCACCAGATTCCATACTGGTGCGAGATGTAAAACACCATTGGGCATTTAAAATGGTTAACAACAGCTTACAACCCACACATGTACGTAAACATTTGAGGCACAAGATTATTAGAGACAGCATTGTGAAAACTAACTTCAGCAGGCATCTAGATCCCTGCATGGAGGTGGCTTAGGCTCGCCCAACAATGTAGTATTCCCTCCCGCTGGCCCACAGTTGATGCGATTTGGGTTTTGCGTGCCACGCTGTAATGCAACGGGTAAAATTACAAAATGGAGCAGAAGAGTCATTGATCAAACAATAAGCATCGAACCAGTTGACTTACAAGTGGCTTTTCGCCTCTTCTTAACGCCTCAACTATCTCCACAACCCGCTTGGGAGTGACATCTTCCTACGGTTGCCACAAGAGACCAACACAATGTACATAATCGTTGATCACTTCATGTGGAAAGCTGTTAACTGAATGAGACTGAAAAATATACTCACATAATAATTGTAAGTATATCCTTCAGATCCGCTGGAGTAGTCAGCAACAGTGATCATAGGAGCATTGACACAACAGCCCTGCAGAAGCAATGACATATATATATACTACATTGAAGATGATTTTGTAGCAGAGCAGGTGCATCAAATGGAATGGCAACTGGTAAGTATCTTAAAACGTTTCATTTCTTGACTGATAACAATGTTCAAAGATTCTATGATCGCCTGGAACATAAGTAACAAAAGAAAAAGACCAGCCATGCTCTGAAATACATCTCTCAAGTTCGTAGATACACTTGGATCACTTGGTCTTGCAGGTTTTTGCTTTCCTAGCCACATGGGGCAACGGGTTTCCATGATCAACGTCTAAGGCAAGATAAACTATGCCTCCAATAAGGAAGGCATACTCGACTTCTGACCGCACTTGGTCCTCTTTCACAACTAAAATATGGCAGTTGAATATTGTGTTTAGGTATCAAGGATTCCTTCAACGACATACTCCATTAAGTAATGATCTTGAGACTCGGGAAGTTCTCCTATAAGCTAGCAACTCAAGATAAAGCCACACTGGTCATTCGAGTAGGCCAATGCTCGAAATGCGCTCGTATGGAACCCAGAAACCAAGTAAAATATCAAGAATTTTCCAATTGCTTTAAATTTGAATTATCCGGAGAATGCAGTGTCTTAATGTATTCAAGTCTGTTTGCAAATTATGAATGCGATTAATCCCCTATTTACCACCCTTCATTATATGGCTCAGACAGCTTCGATAGCTTGGCGTGCAGCTTGCTTCACAAAGGTGTCACAAAATGTTCCTAGTTGCGATCTTGTAGCCTATGAAGCTATGTCCTGATCCCTCTTCGGGGACAAGTCGCATTTTACCAATCATTGGAGACGATAATATACAAGCTATATTCCAAATAGTTTCTCTTTCTCTGCTAGTTATCATTACCAGGGGGGCCTGAGACACATCCAACCTCTGATATGTTATTACCAGGGTTGGCCTGGGGTACGGTAACCTCATACACATCTCTACTGAGATTGGCTAGGTACTCTACTCAACTGAGGGAGGGGAAGGTTGATGGGTAGTGGAAGACAGAGATGCCAGGTTGTTCTACTTCTATAAGTGTTTATGTTTGCGGTCGTCCAGCTCTGATCAGGGGTGCATGTTTGCCAACCTTCGAAGGACAGGAAAATAGTATACGTCCACTCCTACTTACCAAATCTGTAATATATCACGCACTCTGCAGACTGTAAGAGATCCACATGTTCCTCTGCCTCATTTGGAAGCACTACATCATGTCATGGTACAACTACATATGTAGCACTATTCCAACATTATTATAGTTCAAGAAGAGAGGAGGAGGAACCATGGGATAACAGCTCCACAGACCTTAAATCCCACTCTTGGGCCTGTACCGCCTGACTTAATGCTCTCTCACTTCCATTAACTTTCTTTTACTCTCCTGTTCTTTTCTTCTTGTCTCTCCTCTCTTTTGCACCCAGACGACAAGCATATATATGTTCCTATGTTCATTGCATTAATACTAACCTCACCTCATTTTCAACTCATCATAGTCATCAGATTATATGTTAATTACTAGGCGAGAATCCAAATAACTATTCATATCCTTTCTTTTACAGAACATCAATTGGAATGCAAGTAAAAAATGCAAGTCCTTCCTTTCCATTGGGATCCAGGGTTCCAAAATAAAAAATAAATGCACATTACCAAGAAGCAGCCTCACCATGCATTCCATTTCTCCAACAGAAAATAAGCCGTCCTTTGTAACTTCTGCAGATCATAAATAAAATTCTAAGTGAATTTTGAGATCCCACTTCCTAAATCTCATGTCAAAACTTTCAGCACAAAGATGGAAATGTCATACAAGACTAACCATTGCGCTTCACTCCCAAGTGTTTCAATAATGCATCTTCAATATCTCGTGAACCACGTATCATACAAGGTGTTGTGCCACAAACCAAAAGGTGGTATTTTCCAACCTGAAAGCTCATAAAGGTCATTAGGTTTGCTGAAGTTTGCAGAACAAAACAACAGTCCATCTTTTGGCTAAATCAATTGAAACAGTATAAAACATTCCTCACCTTTGATCGGTTGAACATTGAATAGAATGTCGCAACCTCATACACGCGAATCGGAGCAACTTCTATAACCTTAGCAACCTTTTGACATTCACATCATCATGAGTTATAAAAGTGCAAGACAAAGGTGGATAGTAGCACTGATAGTTCAACAGACCAAGAAAAGATTTATGAATCTTTAAGACTGCCGAAACAACTATTCCAAAAAAGAGTTTGCCTATTTCCTTAACCTTTTAAAGCGACATGAATCACATAGCGATGACCATAAAAAGAGAACGAGAACCACTTACATGCTTTAATTTTTAAAATAAAAAGATCCTTGTGTACTTAAGTCTTTGCTGTCTATTTTAAGGGGAGGGTAAGGACTTCCAGAAAGACTCAAAACAAGAAAGGGAATTTTCAAACTGGAATGACGTCCAACTCTTAATCTGAAACATGTGGAGTGCAGGAGAGGGGAGGGACTATCACCTGGCAAACTGACCAAGCACAACATATAAAATACTCAATTGTATCATGTGACTGACAAATTCTTCTTATTGATGCCAAGCTTAAAAGCATGTATCAAGGAAACAGATGCTTTACACGACTTATATACTGTTTCATGTCAACATACTGCATTCATTGCTGAAACAGGAAGCCACCCTCCATGCTGCTGTTGTGCAAGATCCAGCAGAGGAATGACTGCAGATTGCTTGTAGTTGGATGGATAGTGAGATAATATCTCCTTCACCTACATAAAATAAAGATCTTGATTATCAGAATTCTTGATTTTTAGACCTATTAAAAGATAAAACTCCGGTTAATATCATCGATGCATAATAAGTACATGCGTCTCCTCTAATTATGAGTAGCTCTGTCTTGACTACAAAGCCACCAAAAGGGGGGTGGGGGTGATTTTGGTCATGCAACCAGAGTGTCTGAGTAAAGGGGAGAGGTGGTTTGAGAGAGAGAGAGAGAGAGAGAGGATGTTACAGAGTATTTTTACTAATGAGCTCAAGAATCAAGAAACCAAGGGAGAAACCATATTCTTTACTTTATTTTGCTAATGAGCTCTCTCCCTCTCTCTCATCGCAATTACATGATCCCTTCTCATGAAAGTTACCTTATTTTCTGATTTTGCTTTATCACAATGTGGCATGGCCCATGGTTCAAGGATACGAGTCACGAATAGGTATTTCCAATTCCGGCTTTGTGAACAGGAGTAGACTGCAGAGCAACGTTTATACATGTACTTATATCTCATTAGAAAACAATGTAAAACTTGTATCTTTCAAAATACTCTCAATAGGTACCATAAAGGGTTGCCATTTATGATAACGGTGTTACCTAATGTTCTAAGTTCTTGCATTTATAGGAGCTGTAAAATATTCAAAGCACTCTGCTCCCTTCACCAGCAACTAAAACCCGTTAGTCTTGATCAAGTTCAGCAGACTTAGTCAGCAACTTAAACTTATTACTGCTGAACAAGTGTCACGAATATACTTCAGGAACTTATGACCGGATTTTTTTTGTTGCAAAAATGTAGTAGTGCTGTCCTGATTGGGAGTTCTATAAAATGAGAAGGCAGTCTAATTTCACTCAGTGTTCCCTCATCAGGTGTGTATCCTTTCTTCACGAAGTTCCAATAAGTACCATAGAAAAAAAAAAACGAAAAATCAATGTGGAAAGAAGCAGTAAGTTAATAGAAAAAGTAATCCCTACCAGATATGAGGGCAACATACATTTCATTTGTTCACAAGGAAAATAGTCACTATTTAAACGTTGATTGATGAACCTATTTGCCTCGTATAGAAAGGGACACATCACAGGTTTTGCTCGGGATAGAGGTATGCTACATAAGGCTTCAACACGTACAAATGTGCAGGCATATTGTCCAATTTGACAAATCAAATGGCTTAGCTAACCTTATTTTTGTTCGTATCGCTGAATTCCCAAGGAAGATCGGGTTTGTTATCGGGAGTATCGACATGCTGTCCAACATAAACAAAACCGAAGAGAATTCAACGAAATGACATGAACAAATTCGGAATTGATGAAACAAATTGTGTATTAGGCGAGAGAGGTTCATTCGAACTTACGTAGTTTAGGGCAGTGGAGAGTGATCGAGAAGCCTGAACAACAAGAGGCAAATTGGATTGAGAAAAACGAAATCGATAGGGAAATTAGCGAGTGCAAGAGTAAATTGAGGGAGGAATCGACCTGGGGAGCTTGCCGGAAGGCTTGGCGGATCTCGAGGACACGTTTGGTGGCGAGACGAGCCAGCATTTTGCTTCCTCGGCGACTATGCGAGCTACAGAGAGTCGAAGAAGCGGAGATTCGGGACCGAAAAGGTTCTAACTAGTAACTCGGGGTGCCTAGACCGCACACGTTCCTTGCACGCGTGTTCTCCACAAGATGCGCACTAAACCGGCCCTTACCTGATTTATAATCGCAGGCCCTTTTTATTATTATTTCTACGTTTTAATAGACCTGGCAAACGGGTAAATCCGACGGGTACGGGTAAAATTCGGCTGGGTACGGGTAAAACGGGTACGGGTAAAAAATATCCGTTTTTCCGGGTAACTATTTCATGTACCCGTACCCTATCAAGACGGGCCGGGTATTACCCGCGGGTATATCCAGTTTTTGAAACAGTTTTTTTTAAAACCCACATTTTGCCATTTTGATAATTGCCAATATTTTTTTATTAACTTGTTTTTAAATCCCATCTTGATAATTAGGCACATTTTCTTCTTTTTCAATCCCTTGTTTGTACTAAAGCATTTTCCGTTTCTTGTTAAAGGTACTTTAATTTTAATTTTACAATTTATGTAAACTACTCATAGCACTTACTCCTACTTAATTCCTCACTGCCTAGTACTTACTACTTAGTACACGTTAAAGTTAAATAAGAACGTTAACATCAAGCATGCATCAAGCCCCATCCCGATGCCCACCCACAATCCAAGACCAAAATTAGACAATTTGACTTAAACATAAAACATCACATGAATAATAATCAATTAAGTCTTCAACTAATTCCTTCAACTTCCACAATCCGCATCACTTCAAGTCTTTAGGCATCCGTCAAACTTCTTGCATCCAACGAACCGTCCATGCTTGCACTGCTCGGCAAACTTAGCATTAATTCACTATCTTCGGGATCTTCACCTACATTTAAACAAATGTCGTTAAACTAAATCTCAAAACACATAAATAGATTTATAATTCTAATGCTTCGCAACTAAAAACTTACTTTGAATTGCATAACCAAACAACCAATTACGTCCGCAAACCAAAGCTTGTGCATTATCGGGAGTAAGTGAACTCCGATATTTATTAAGAACTTTTGCTCCAATACTAAAAGATGATTCGGAAGCAACTGTGGTTATTGGAATACTCATGATATCACGTGCCATGTTCGAAAGAACGGGATACCTAGAACGATTATCTTTTCAATACTCCAAGATATCCAAGTGTGCATAATCCACGCAGTCATACGGCGGCTCCTCCAAATAAAGATCCAAGTCCGACTTCTTCTTGGCCTCAAGTCGTCGCTTTTTAAAGTACTCCTATATTTTTGGAACCGCCAATGTAAACAATTCAACAACAAGTTTTAAAAAGTAAGAAAAGAAATGTAAACAAGAAAAGGAAATAACTTACTTCGGTGTCATCTTCTTGCCCAGGAATGTCACTTGTACCAACAAAAGCTTTATCCTTCGGAGCAACGGAATTTTGGAAAATATATTCTTGATAGAACTTCTCGATACTCTTTTTGAGTTCCTTTCCCTTTTCTTTCCTATTTATCGCATCAATCTTATTATAACAATATTCCACAAATTCCAACTTGTACCGAGGATCAAGCACCGTCGCCATAGCTAGAATAACACTATAAGACTCCCAATACTTTAAAAACTTAGGATACATTTCAGTAGCCATGCTTCTCAAAACTAGATCCTCACTTTCCATCTCTTCGATTATGCGCAACTGAATTCTCCACACCGAATTAAAATACAAGTTTGCCGTTGGATACTTAGTCCCAGACACAAGATTGGTCATTACAGCAAATGGGGCCAAAAACTTTGCAATTCTAACCCCCCTATCCCATTCTTCATTAGTCGGACAATACTTGTAGTTTGATTCAATAAGAGAATAGTTAACAAATGCCAATCGAAATTTAACCGCACATTCTAGCATGAAAAAAGTAGAGTTCCAACGAGTGGGAACATCCATGCGCAAACCCATTGAAGATGTCACACTCACACCAACTTGTTCACAACATTGGGCAAATTTTATCAACCTACTCTCAGATCCTTTTACATACTTAATGCTCTCCCTAATCTTGTAAATAGCCTCACTACCAACTTTCAATCCATCTTGAACAATGAGGTTCAAAATATGAGCCGAACATCGAATGTGAAAATAATCCCCATTACTCACCAAGGCTTTGTTAACTAGCATTAAGTTCTTCAAATGATCTTGCATGTTATCACAACTAGAGGCATTATCTAAAGTGATTGAAAACATTTTTTTCTCGATTCCCCAATCCTTCAGAAAATCATAAGCTTTGTCACACAAGAATTTACCGGAATGCGGTGGAGGAAAATGGGAAAAATTAAGGATTCTACTATGTAATTTCCAATTTTCATCAACAAAATGTGCAGTCAAGCAAAGATACCCCTCCGATCTAATTGATGTCCAAACATCCGCCGTGAGACATATTTTACCACTAATTCTAGCCAAAGCAAGCTTAAGTACCTCTTTCTCCCTCAAGGCAATTTTCAAACAATCAGCTTTAGCGGTATTACGAGTATACGGCTTGACCTCCGCATTTAAGTAACTATGAACTTCCCTAAGGCCCTCATGTTCAACAATGGAGAAAGGATAATTATGCTTCAATATTGCAATGCCCATTTTTTCACGATACACATCTTGAGAAATCTTTTTAGACCTTAATTTCGCCGAGTAATCTAGCTGCATTTGTTTAATATCCATGAATTGCTTCTTGTAGGCATTACAAACCTTAAGATGTTTATGCATATTTGAAGTTCCGTGAGTACTCTTGCATGGCTTCCCATCCGGAGTGGTTCCCATTGCAAAACTTTTCTCTTTACACGACCTACATACGGCCCTATGTTTATTATCGAACTTCACAATTTCAAATTTCTCCCAAATTGCACTTCTAGACTTAGACTCAATCTCATTCTCATTACCATCAGGATTAGTACAAACAGGAGAGTCCCCATCAATGTCTACAACCTCAACATCAGGATGTTCAGTATTGTTCACAGATTCCATCGATCCTACAACAGCAACAGCAAGAAACAAGAACTTTTTCAGTGATTTATTTTATTTCAGTGTTTCCTATTATCAGTGCAGTGGTCTATTTTAGTGAATCAGTCAATCTTGTTCACATATTCAGTGTTTAGTTCACATATTCTTCATAGTTCACACATCATTTTCAGATTTTCAGTATTTAGTTCAGTGTTTTCATCATACAATCAACAATCCACAAATCCAAGATTTTCATAGGAATCCCGAATCCAACACAGTCACAATATTCTATTTCAGTGATTTAATCATGCAAAGGTACAACGATTTTCAGAATTTCAGCAATTTTAATTTTAACAATCCCAAAAATTCAATCTAACAGAAGAAATTCATGGTCGGTGTTCATAAAAAAGAGGAGTTTAAGGAGTGACTAACCTTGCTCGAAGAAATCCGTGATGAACACGTCGGACAGTGGTGAACGCCGGTGGTGACGGAGCTGCTTGCGGCTGTCAGCGCAAAGACTTAAGGATGCCGGTGAGCGGTGACTGGTTGCCTATTTGTGAGAAGATCGGAAACGATGGTCGATCTGTGACGATTCGGTAGATCGGAGAAGATTGGCGTCGCCGGTCGTCGATCTGTGAAGATGGGACTGAGACTGCCGCCCGTCAGTCGTGAGCTTGAGCCTTGAGAGACCGAGACTGGTCCTGCCGTCCTGTCACCTGTGGTCCACGCCTCCTCACTGCCGTCGATGGCGGTGGTCTGCAGAGGAGGGAAAGGGGCAGTGCGGTGAGACGCGACTCGCGAGAGACAGAGACGGCGGTTCTGTATAAAATGTGAAGTGAATTATAGAATTAGGGCAACTGACTGAACTGAGTGGAGTGGAGTGACTATATATACCTCAAAAACCGGGTAAAATCGGGTTACCCGTTACCCGAACCGGTCCGAACCGGAAAAAACGGTCCGGTCCGGGTCCAATTTGAACGGGTAGCATTTTGGACTGCCCGTACCCGCAATTTCTTAATGGGCCTGGGTGGACCCGCGGGTACGGGCCAAAATTTGCCAGGTCTACGTTTTAACGTGATATTTTGGTATTTTGTGATGCAAATCTTTTTAAAAATTTTTAAATAACAATATGATAAAGCAAATGAAATGAATGATATTAATTATCAAACACTTTTTTTAAGAAAGCGCGAATTGAAATGAATGAAAGAACCTCAATTATCATTCATGTTACTGTAATAATTATAGAAGATCAGAATATTGCATATTAAATGTTAAAAGCTCACATAAATATAAGGCTCTCAAATATCAAGAAGAGAAATTGTTTTTCAATCCTTCGACAAGTGTGAGTGCATAAGCATGGGGATACATTTAATTGAATGTTAAAAATTTAGGAGGATAATTTTACAAGTTAAACAAGAAATTACTTCTAATTGAAGATCAATGTCATTCATTTTTCTTTCCAATGATTCATGAGAACTAGCTTATTGAGAATAAGTACTATAGCGTCATAATGCTACACGTTCATCAAACGAATCAAAAAAGGAGAACTTGAAAGCGAATGTAATTAACAAATATGTATCGATAATAAGAGAGTAGACAGTGCCCGAGAGTGAGATAGTTATTGTATTGAGCAAGAACTAATTACATTTAAACAAAAATAAGAATTTCATTATACTTAGGCCGGTTTAAGTTTCTCCCCTCACACGGGGCCGGTTCGAGTCCCTCATCTTCTATACCCTCACAGCATTTCCCAGTTCCGCTATACCCGCGCAGCTGCGGCTTGCGCCTGATCTTTCATGGCGATACAGCACGCCCCACTCTTCACAAAGAACCTGCACTTCCTTCCCAAAGTACCCCTAACAAATACCCACCTCCCCTGCTTGTCCCCAAACCCCAAATCTCTTGTTCGTCTCCTCTCTTTTCCAAAGAAGAAGGATAAACACTTTGGCACGAATGGCGGCGTTAAATGTACGGGGCTACAACAATAACGTCCAGTACGAGCGGTCAGTGGCCTCACAACAACATCCAAGGCCATCAGTAATCCCGTGGAAGAAGGAGCTGTGCAACTCCGTACAACTGATTGGCATCGTCGCCACGCCCGTACAAATCAAGCACCTCAGCTCCGGCAAGGTCTTGGCCTGGTCTCGTCTCGCCGTAAAAAAATCCCCTACCGAAACCGCTTGGTATAGTTTCTAATGTTGGGAATTTTTTCCCCGAAAAAATTATAATGTCCTTTTAGTTTTGCTGGCATAATGTTTACTGCCTGATTAATGAACCTATCGCCGCAATTGTAGTTTAAATGATGATTTGAGTTGTGACACAAGTTCTGACTGATTGGTTTGTTACCCAATTTGTAGGGTGTGTATGCCTTGTGCATGTTTGTGGACTTAAGTTCTCCTATATTCCAGTTTGGGTTCTTTTTTGTCAATATGATAGACTTCGACCATTGTTTTAGGGCTAGCTTCGTTGGCTTTAAATTAATAATTGGATGGCCTCATTCATGCGTTCCCATGTTCTTTTGTTTTTTCTTATGTCAAAGTTAGAGAATATGAAACTTATATCTGAGCTTCAGAAATGCATCTTAAAGGTGGTGGGGTCTGAGTTAAATTGCTACGAAGAGTGAATGTCCGTCTTGAGGTGCAACAAGTGCCCCTCTAGTGCTTATTCAAACCTTTTTGATGTGTTTGAGGTTAACGTGTGAGCTCTATGCAAGTAAGGAACTTGGATTCAAGAGATTATCCCCACCACAAAATAAATAAATAAAGAAACATTAAAAAAAAAAAACTAAAACTCTGTGTTAAGGTGCCCCACTATCAGTGGCTCGACAGACCAGCGGTGATAACATTTCAATCTGAAAGGTGCAACCTTTAGATTCTCCCTCGGCAATAGACTGCAAAACTAACTTAACTGGCCAATATTGTTTAGCTTGTGAGGAAGAGCATGCCAAAACCGTTCCTTGGTGGCCATCTTTGAACTGTCCGTTTCCCTGTCTTATTTGCATTTCCTACCCAGGTTGTTGAAGGAAGGTTGACCTATATGCCAAATAGTGGAAATTCCTGTAAGTTTTAAACTAAGGACAAGCCAATTGGTTGCTAGCCATTGGGGTTGAAAAAGCTGCTTTCTAAGGTGAGGTGGATCGCTTTTTTAAATTAGGAGCTTCATGTAAATATGCAGCTTTAGCTTGAGGTTACTCTGTTCAAGGAGCAATTTCGATGATCAATTCTTGGTGCCGTCTCTCTTGGTGGTTGGAACTTGTTATTTACCTTAGAGGTGTGTGGCTTAAATGAAGGAGTTGGTACAGTAAAGCATCCACATGAACCATACTTGTCTGAATTTTTAGGTGTTCTAAACTCCATATCCTGACACCGTGGTGGGAGACTCGGATTTTAACCATGAGTTCATTTCAGCCTTCATGCAATTGTGAAACTCCTGCGTTCTGGCTGTAACAAGTTTACATGATGTCTAGGTCTACCTAAACGTATCCTGCTTCCAGTCCTTGCTGGTGCTTTCAACAGCGGAGCACGGTGCATGAGGCTCCCTCCGTCGCAGGGTCCAGTGTATATGCGTATACGCGTTAAGTTTGAGCTTCTTAATTTCCCTATATTCCTTCTTCCTAATCAGCAGAAGATCACACCATCTCTTTCAACCTTCAATTATGGATATCTAATGATTGGGTTGAGGTATGAATTGTAGCCATTGATGGGATGATAGTCATTTACGTCCATTGTGGTTTCTCTATTTTAATTGGGGCTTCAAGAAAGAACCTATGATTTATTTTAATTTGTGCCAGATTCATGCATGTGGATGTTTCTATTCTGCCATCTTTCCTCATCCATGTTGTTGTTTGGGGCTTATAGTTGACTTCATTCACCACTGTGGCTTTCTGATGGGTGTTATGCATCTAGTATACCGGTATGCTGCTTACTCACAAATGTATGATACTCCTTTACAGGTGTTAGTTAAGTTGGGATGCCGATGTGCCTATGTATGGACTGTTTTTGTTTAGGCCTGCATTCTTTTAGCCTCCTGGTGTTGGTCTCCTTGAGCTTGGATAGCTATTGTGTTGTGACTAAATAGAGAGCCCATGACTAGGCCCGAACTCCATGAGTCATTGAATATCCTTTTTTTATCTGGTTTCCTCCTTTTATAGACCGGTTTTGGTAATAATATGAACGAAAAATATCACCACCATTTGGGTTTATTTGATTGATAATTCCGAGGATGAAGATGGAGAGATTTTTTTGGAATTAAAAGTAAAGAGAGAGAGAGAGAGAGAGAACGAGAGTGCGAGGTTGTGTTGTCTTTCGTTTACCATAAGTTTTATTCTCCTCCTTCCCAAGAGTGGTTGCTATTTTGGCCAAGGGAGACCAGAGATTGATGATGCACAGATGCAGAGCCCCAGTTTTGTGAAGAAATGCTTTCATTTTTTGACAATGTTTGATGAGGAGATATTGATGCACATGTAGTGTTATGCTCTTTAAGTTATTTTAGTGGAGCTTGTTAAAAGGAGTTTTTCCTTTGACAGGAGGGGCATCTGATGAGGCTTCAACGCGGTCACCCAAAATTCCGGAGCCCCTAATTTGCTCCCCAGTGTTCTCTCTGCATGACCTTTGCGGGACCCGGTTGATCTTTGTCCATGACTCTATGCTTCCCACTTTCCCTGTTGTACTGAATTTGTAGTGGCTTGTTCGTAATAATTTGCTTTTGGAAATAGTTGCTATTTCTTTAGCTTGTACTGTGTTTTCAGCTATTGCTCCTAAGTACACTTGCAAGAAAGGAATATTCAGCAAAAGTAGTTACTTTGTAGGATCAATTTGACATTCTGGGATGAGTTGGCCCATGTTGCGTCTCAGCACATCGAGAAAGGTCACCAAATATATGTTTCTGGTCGCCTAGTTTCAGATACAGTTGAAGCCGATGATGGGAAGCAGCAGACCTACTATAAGGTTCCCTTCTTTTCTCTCTTTTGGTTGTCTAAGCATACCATTCTGCCTGCCTGCTCTTTTAGTCTCTTAAGATTGCACTTATCTTTCTGATACCCTGTGGCGGCAGGTAGTCGTTCAGCAACTGAATTTTATCGAAAGAGGCATTTCATCAGTGGCCTTATATGATGGCGACTCCAATTCTATGATGCCAGGCAATTGCTTCTCTAAACCAGTTGTTTTTGCAGCTCTGTTTGCTCTTATAGATTCATTGTTTGATGTATATCTTTCAATTTCTTGCAGGTAGAAAGGTAAAAAACTATGCTGCAAATACTGCAGGATCCACCGAAGAACTATGGCAAGCCTTCTTTGCTAATCCTGTAGATTGGTGGGAAAATAGGAAGAACAAGGTAATCAGTTCCCAAAATTAAAGACTACTAAAAGGCTTAATATTGTTTTACTTTGTCTTAGTATGTCATTAGGTCTAAGCAGCAGCTAATATCTGAATGTATATGTTCACATTTGTACACACACTGGCAAGGTTTCATAGGGGGAAGAACCTGTCCCGAGTCAAGATCCTAGAACACCTGCAAACAGCCTGGCAAGGTTTCATAAAGGGAATTAACCCATCACCAAGGTCAAGATGCTCGAACCTAAATTAAACTACAAGGAAGATTTTAGCAAACTCTAAAAAGCACAGTCCTAACTATAGTACTGGGCTAATCAACAAATGGTTAATGATTGACATGATATATATATTGAGGGCACGCATCTTTCCAGCTGGATTAAATGCTCATCTTCTGAAAGTTATGAATTTGGAAACTCATTAATGCAAGTTTCCACAATTTGAATGTTAATTTGCATTTGCTAATGGTATCTACAGAGGTGCCCAAACTATCCAGATTTCAAGCACAAGGATACTGGGGAAGCTTTATGGATTGAAGGAAGGTATAACCCACCATGGGTGAAATCCCAACTCTCAATATTGGACACGAGATTGGAATCTTTTCAAGATCAACAAGCTAGCATGGGTGCAAACTTCATGAATGGTGGTGATTTTACACCCTTCTAACTGCTCATCTTGTATGGATCTCAACGGAATCTTTTTTATATCTTTTGGCAATAGTAGATGTTCAAATAGTTTCAACGGTTGTCAAGGGAATTTTCATGGGTTGCTGATCAATCTTTAGTTGGTCTGTCTCAATTTATAATCAGGACTATATTACAGACGATCATATGGGTATCCATTATTCGATGACTGGAGTTTGGAAATATTGGCAGCAGAATATAACACCTAAAAGTTTCAGTCATGGCGTTACCGAAATGTTTGTATTATCAGAGTGTGCCATTGCTTGTACACCTAACTGGTGTTGTGCTCAATGGTAATAGGACCACCCTCGATTCTCCCTGAGACATTAAAAGTGTAAATTCTCTCAGCTAGCGCTAGCTTGTGCTTCTATTGAAGCTGCAACGAAGAGAGAGAGAGAGAGAGAGAGAGAGAGAGAGAGAGCTTTTGCGAGCAGCGAATTAACCGTGAGTCATAAATCAGTTTCTTGACTGTGATATTGGTATTTTAGCATTAGGTTTAACTTATTTTGATGCCAAATTAGTTAGCATTTGCTACGTAGTTAAATTGGCACAAATGAACGCTCATAACACAAATTCATGAAAAATGTTTTTTCTTTTAATTATTGACTAACCATCTGCACTAGAAATATAAGTTTTTAGATAATTAGTCTAACAATGTGTATCATGCTTTAATGTTCCTCCTCACGTGCAACCTCCGAATGCACATAGATAGACAAATTAAGGTACCACTACCAAAGAGCCATATAAATAGCCATATAAATAAAGTGTTGAATTGCACTACAGCAAAAGAGAATTAAATATGCAAGCGAAAAGAATTAAAATAAGATTTTACCAAACTAGAGCTTTGTTATCATGTTAAGTAAAAATTTGTTCTTAGAACTTAAATTGTTAGAGAATGAAATCAAGAATATGTATCATGTTAACACTCATTTGGATATCATATCTTGGACTCGTGAGACTAGTTGCTTATAGTTACTGGTTAATTATATTTGACGATTTTGAATAATACGGTCATCTGTAAAATCAGCATTCTAAAATCCGGACTCACGAAAAAAAAACCTGAATAAGGGAAACAAATAAACACCATTGAAAATTATTAAAACTAAAATCCTACAACCAAGAAATTAAACATAATACTTTGCATGTAAAATACAGTATCTGTTTGTTTCATTCTTGATTAAAATCAAGCACTTAGAAATCTCTATATGTTGCCGCCTATGTAACAATTAACTACTGCGGTAATACATAACGTTTTTTGATCAAACAAAATAAGAAAAAAGGAAGAAAGTTATATTTCTTCTGTACATCTAGATCTGAAGCAGATCTCTCTGTGAGCTAGCCCAGTTCAGTTTGGATTTGCTGGGCTTGATACATAAGCATAACCAAAAACAGAGCCGGCAAAAAGAAGGCCATGAAAAAGATTTGAGAAACTGTGTGTGTCTATCTATATCATATCCTTGCAGGAAAACCCAACCCGAAAAGGGTTCTTCTTTCCTTGAAATCCAGATTCCTTTCTTGTGGAATTGTGTTGTACTCTTGCTTTAATTTGTTGGCTTATACTCTATAGGCATCCTAAGCCTTTAGCCTCCGAGCCTTTCATGATTCTCAGCCTCTTGCAAGAGGTGCTGAACATCTCCCATGGAACGTCCCCAACCAGCATCCAGTCTCCATCTTTATCTTCATAAGTAGGTGCAAATTCAGATCCGTCGTATCCTTCTCTCTCCGAGTACACACCTATAATCACGAAAACAGAAGAAGCAAAAGATCAGAAAAACACAGTCGAAAGAGCATCTTAATGCAAGAGTTTTCTCCGTGGTTCACTTACCTATGGTGCACTTGAACATGTTTTGCAGTGCCTTGAGGAGCTCTGGGTAACTCTTGTGAACCTTTAAATCAACTTTCCTTAGATAAGGAGCTCCATCCATGCTCACTTTGACATACATTCCGGCCGCATCAACCTCGGTTTTCTTAGCCTGAATAACATTCTTCCGGTAAGATCTGATTGGTGGCCACCCCACTACTTGCGTCCTGCCATTTCATGAAAAACCAATATCAATACAAGAAAAACGCGTTCATAATGGTAAAGCATGCCGAGTTCTTACAACTTGCGACATATATGTTTCTTGCATGTCAAGGCATGAGATTGCTTACTTGGTCGGAGGTGCACATTCTCGGTCACCCTTCTCGCCATCTGAGGAATTATCCATATCCGATGAAGCTCTTTTATTATTCCGCTTCTCCGGCTGCTCATCGCTTCCCGGCAACCCTAATCTTAACTCGGTTGCCTTGAGATTAAGGTCATTTTGCCTTTCCATCTCCATCAGATCTTGTCAGAAAACAACGTTTGCACAATATTTTGAGCTGATCAATACCACCGCTAGTACCCTCTTGTAAATCTAAGTCTCCGGCGAGCTTCCCTGAGAATCCCTGCTTTTCCGGTTACGCACCAAAGGCAGAATTGAGAACTGAAACTTGTGTACTTCGGTTTGAGAAGAGGGAGGGCTCTGAAGAATTTTTATAAGGTGGTTAGGGTTAGACAATACCTGGGCGACTTATTCTCTGTGTGCATGAATTTCATAACACAATAAATGATGACCCCACGCGCTTTCCTTGAAGACGCTCGGTCACAACCATGAAATCGCCGACACGTAGCGGTCGTGTGCGACAAGCGCGCTCGTGACGAAGCTCGCTCTTCGGGACACACGGAGTCCCGTATAGCTAACTCCCCGTATAGCTAACTCTGTCGGTCACATGACCGGCGCGTTTAGGTCACCTGTAACGGGCTGAGGGGACAGGGGAGGGACAGAGCACGACAGCCGGCATTGAAGAGCGTGGACCGATCAATCAACGGCTGAGATGAGATTTGGGGCCGATCCGTACGGAGCGGACTCGTGATCGTTGGATCAAGGGGATGAAATTTGGGAACAAACCATCTGAGCAGGACCCGCGGCGTGTCGGGTTGTGAGATGGACATCGCCATGTGTGGTGGGTCCGGGAGTGTGGGACCTGGTATTGAATGAGCGCATAACGGAGAAGATGTGGGGTAACACGACATGTGGGATGGCATGTGCGCCCAGCTCATGAGTAATCATGATGATCCCCCATGCTCTCCTATCTTCACGGGTATCTCTTTGTAGTTCTTGACAAATGATCAAATGCAAATTTTGGAGACTATAAAGTTTTGAACAAACTTTCGCTCGTATTCGAGTTGTATGAATATTCTTTTAATTTTATATATAATGATAATTAATTATCGTTAAATATTTTTAATAATTTTTTTCTAACACTATCAGCGACAATCGTTAGTAACACTTTTTTAACGTCACTAAAAATATTTAGAGACGATTGATTGCCGTTATATAAGGGGTAGGAGGATTCCTCCTACCCGGATAGCAGCCAAATTTTTTTCTAAAATTTTTAGTAATCTTTTTTGCTTATTTCTAGAGTTTCTAAGTATTTGTGGTGTCACTCGTTTGGTTAATAGGCTAAGAAAAGCAAAAAATTATTCATATAACGATAATTAATAGTTTTAAAATATATTTTATTTTATGATATTTAAAAAGTGCTGCTAGGAATTGTCATTGAAAGTAGCAGTAAAAACGTCGATAACTACATTTATCATTCGCTACGTGAGAAGTTGTGACTATCTTTTTACGATCCGAGTAACAAAAAAAAAATTTCATCTAAACTCATTATCTTGACATTTAGAGTATGTTTTGAAAAATTTTATAGTCTTCGAAGTTTGTTGCCACATCTTTGAGTTAGATCCACAAGCTTAGATGATGGTGGCCGCATTTCCGACCTCAAAATTGGTGGCTAGATACGTATTAACTGTAAGTTCTTATGTCCTTTTGGATGATTAAGGTGCCTTAAATGCTCTGATTCCTAGCAAATGTGCCACATGAAATGTAGACGTAGAATACATGCTTATAAATGTACGGCCGATATTCTCAAATTGACAGTCACAATCTGACATATTCAACAAGGATCGTGGGATAACTTAAAGAGTCTAAACACCTTTTCCTATCTTCTTTCAGGCTGATCGAAAGCAAAAATATCAAAACTAGCCATCCAACAAAAGAGCGACTCAACAGCGGTGAGCGTGTTGTGATGCTTTGAATTCCGATTCCGCTCGTTGCTCAGAGGGGTAATTTTCTCATCCATGAGTTTGTTGTCAAAGCCAAGTCAAGCCAAGCTCGAGATTATTTCATGCCGACTACGTTTTCATGAAGTTGCCCAAGGTCGATAATTTTTCTCAAGTCCATTACATTCAGTACCTCAGTTCCTTGCCTACCAGTTGGGTCTAAACATGGTGCTCCAGACAACCCCTTCGCGGAAAAGGACATCCCAGTTTGCCAGTGCCCTATGTATTCATGCTATAGGGTACCCGACACTGTTAGGCGGGTAATGCAGAAACACACGCATACATGTCACTCCAAGAAAACAGAGTAGCACGGGACAACATAAGGTGTGCCACCATGGTGTGTAGTAATAGCTCTGTGAGAGCCCATCTCACTCAACTTTGTAAGGTTGCAAGGACCACGGACAGCCAAAGGGTCCACCCTCTCCTTAGAGATTAGGGCGTTCAGAGTTTTGGGGTTTCTGCATGACACTTCCATTTTATGCCACCCGTTCAAACCCCACCTCTTAATTAATTCGATCCTATCTAGTTGTAATAAATTAAGGTCATTCTTCACAAAACACGCACAGAAAGTTGCTGGGAAGGAATGCATGTAGAAAGTCCACACAACTAAAGGTCTTATCAATTTATCAAAAAAACTAAAGGTCTTATCTTATGTACATGGTCAAATTAGACTTGACAAATGTTTAAAGTTATCGTGTCTTTCCGAGACCGAAGCTTATGACAAGAACCTCCTATAGTTTGAAGTGTTGTTATTATCCTTTGTTTTGTTGTACTTTCACTTTAACGACACTTCATGTTTGCTACAATCGCTTTATTGTTCTAAGAGGAGTGTAGGATCTATGACTATTGTGACATCTGATACAAGCCCGATTCACGCGATGATGCATTATATATGATATGGAAAGAAAATACCACCAAAGAGATGGTGACACGCGTCACCACCCGAAACCGTCAAAACTGCTGGAGAAGTGGGGAACAATAACGGCCCACTATCCCACTTCTCACCCACTATGGCAATAATCCCTACTTAGTAGCAATAACCCCTCATTAGTCGGGTAACTCCTGAATTAAAGGGGATAACTAACCACTAATGAGGGGGAATTCTATAAAAGGAAGGAGGAAGAGCAATTCGGAGGTAAGTGATTCCTAAGACAGTCAGATTAAAATCCCCCTTGAGTTTATTCTAACTTAAGCATCGGAGATTTCCCGCCGAAAATTCCTCCGGCGAAGTTACCGGTGTTGTCTCTTTGTTGCGCAGGTCTATTCGCAAATCAAGTTCCGGATTTCATCCACAACATTTTGGCGCCATCCGTGGGACCGAAATTCGTAAATAGACCATGGCTCGCAACCCTCATCCGCAAGTTCAGCAAGATGGAGCACTTGCATCAAGCTCGTCGTCAACGCTGCTCCGTGACCTTACCTGTGGTGGAGCCACCTCCCGGCCGACAGATCGTGGGAAAAGAGCAGCGGAAACCACGATAGCTGCGCCACTCATGAACCCTGCCTCAACTCCACTGCACACTGCTGGTCCATCTGAACCTCCAATTATCGGAATCACTACGGTCGCTCCCGCCAGTATCGCTCCACCTGCTATCGACCACCAAGCTGGTCTACTCGCTGTCATTCAGACAATGCAGCGATCCATTGAAAAGTTGCAAGCCGCCATTGAAAACCCACCAGTGCAACCAGAACCTCCTCGGCTTCTCAAGGCAAAGCCAATAACTGAAGCACAGAGGCAATCTGTTCATCAGCGATTGAATTTCCATGAGGGACCAAGCCGCTCTAAAGTGCGGGACAAGATACATAACCAACAGATGATGCGAGCAGAAGATGAATACTCTGATGACGAACGACGCAACCCAAGGTTCAAGAGATACGAAGAGAGCTACTGCGAAGCTCAATCAACCAGGAACAATTCTGGTGATTACCGGGCAGAGCACTATTCCAACGCTCCAATCATCGTTGGACGACCGTTCATAGAAGAAGTCGATCTCTTCCCAGTTCCCTCCAACTTTAAAATGCCTCCATGTGAATCATATGACGGCACGGGAGACCCTATGGAGCACTTGGCTCGCTTTACCTCGGGCATGAATTTGCATTTGGTCCCTGACCAGATCATGTGCCGAGCGTTTCCCGTAACGCTGAAAGGAGCCGCACATGTGTGGTTCCAGCACCTGACACCTCGCTCCATCTCATGCTGGGCTCAACTAGCTGAATCTTTTTGGAGCAATTTCCTCACGAGTCGTGTGCAAAGGAAGAATTCCTCTGCCCTCTTTCGAATAGTCCAGGGGCCAAAGGAATCATTAAAGTCGTACTACGCCCGCTTTAACTCTGAGAAACTTCTCATCGATCATTTGGATCCAGGAGTCACATTCGCGGCAATGGCTAGAGGAGTGAGGCCAAGCACACCCTTACGTTTCTCGTTAAATAAGCGTCCGCCAGAAAACATGTCGGACCTCCTCGATAGGGTGGAAAAGTATCTTCGGGCCGAGGAAGATTCAACAACCTCACAGCACGAAGAAGCGCACAAAGGGCACAAAAGGCAAGATCGTCCTGAAAGGGGAAATTCAAACGAAGCCAAACGCTCGAGAGCAACGCTCCCCAAGTCATTTACCCCACTCAATGCTTCTCAGGGGCACATCTTAAACCAGGTCAAGAGCCAAAACATCCTCAAATGGCCAAAACCTATGAGGGAGCCAGCCGACAAGAGAGACTCCCAACTATATTGTCACTTCCATAAAGATCACGGGCATACAACCGATGAATGCAAAGTACTTCAGCGTGAGATTGAAAACCTCATAACCAAAGGCCATCTCAAACAATTTATCAAAGCCAATGATCGACAACAAAATGGAAGAAGAAATCAGCGGAGAACAGGAGAGACGCAGCCGAAGGATCCACCAGTGATAAACACCATTTCGGGAGGACCGAGCGCTGGAGGACTGTCCAGCTCTTCCCGAAAGGCTTACGCTCGGCACGTTAATCTAACGCAAGGATCAACCAAGCGGCCGAGAACATCCACCTCTTTGGAGTTCAACGATGCGGACCTCGACGGAATAAGCTTACCGCACGATGATGCTCTGGTCATCACTCTGCGCGTAGATGCTTTCAATATTAAGCGCTTCTTGGTTGACACAGGCAGTTCAGCCGATATTATCTTCGAAGATGCATTCAATCAAATGGGAATTTCTGACGATAGGGTAAAGCCAATATCTTCTCCTTTATATGGCTTTACAGGCACCTCCGCACCAGTGAGAGGAATCGCTTCTCTCACTATCGTCGTTGGGGAACCGCCTCGACAGGCAGTACATACACTTGATTTCCTAATTGCCAAGATCAAGTCGTCGTATAATGGAATTTTAGGCCGCACATGCCTTAACAAGCTACATGCAGTAGCTTCCACCTACCACCTTGTCATGAAGTTCCCCACTCCAGTAGGGGTTGGCCTCGTAAAAGGCGATCAGACCCTTGCTCGAAGGTGCTACGTAGCCTCTTGCAGAACCGAGGAGACCCTGTCAATCGATGATCAGCGCGATGAGAAAGTACTAAGGCGCGCAGAACCTGTAGAAGCTCTTACCAATATACCACTCATAGAAGGAGATAATGAACGGCAAGTAAGGATCGGCTCTATACTAGAGCCGACAATTAGAGAACGGTTAATCTCCTTCCTGCTCTCCAACATTGACATCTTCGCATGGAGTGCAGTAGACATGCCGGGTATAGATCCATCTGTGATCACACATCGACTCTCAGTCGATCCCATGTGTAAGCCCATTAAGCAGAAGAAGCAACCCTTCGCACCAGAGCGGCAAGTGATAATCAAGAAGGAAGTTGATAAACTCTTAGATGCTGGCTTCATCCAAGAAATCAACTACCCAGACTGGGTAGCCAACGTCGTCATGGTGCCAAAGGGCGGAGCGGGCAAGTGGAGGATTTGTATCGACTACACCGATCTGAACAGAGCATGCCCGAAAGATAGTTACCCGCTGCCGCGCATCGACACACTGATTGATGCCACGTCGGGTCATCAACTCCTCAGCTTCATGGACGCATTCTCCGGCTACAACCAGATTCTCATGCACGAAGACGACATAGCCAAGACAGCTTTCGTCACAGATCAAGGCCTGTTCTGCTATAAGGTCATGCCCTTCGGATTAAAGAATGCGGGGGCTACTTACCAAAGGTTAGTCGACAAAATCTTCAAACCCCTCATAGGGAGAAGTATGGAAGTCTATGTGGACGACATGCTCGTCAAAAGCCTTCGAGCTGAAGAGCACATAGTCGACCTCCGGCAATGCTTTAATATCCTTCGAGAATTTCGTATGCGCCTTAATCCCACTAAGTGCGCCTTTGGAGTATCATCTGGCAAATTTCTTGGGTTTATGGTCTCTGAAAGGGGAATTGAAGCTAACCCGGAGAAAATTAAAGCCATCCAAGAAATGGTCGCACCAAGGCGTGTCAAGGAAATACAGATCCTGGCAGGACGAATTGCTGCCCTTAGCAGGTTTCTCTCTAAGTCTGCCGAACGCTGTTTGCCCTTCTTCAAGGCATTAAAGAATATGAAAAATTTTGAATGGATGGCCGAATGTCAAACTTCGTTTGACGAGTTGAAGGAATACCTAGCATCGCCACCTCTCCTCTCCAAACCTGTCATGGGGGAAGATCTTTTCCTCTACCTGGCCGTTGCCGAGTCTGCGGTCAGCGCGGTCCTAGTCCGAGAGCAAGATGGTCAACAGCTCCCCGTCTACTATGTGAGCAAGGTCCTTCAGGGAGCCGAGCAAAGGTATCCTAATGCGGAGAAGTTGGCATTCGCCCTGCTAAACGCCGCAAGAAAGCTCCGGCCATATTTTCAGTCTCACACGATAACTGTGCTCACCGACAAACCACTTCGACGGATATTACACAAGCCAGACCTCTCCGGTCGTCTTATTCCCTGGTCGGTCGAGTTAGGCGAGTTCGACATACACTATAGGCCGAGACCTTCAATCAAAGGGCAAGCCTTGGCCGATTTCATAGTCGAGTGTACACTTCCCATTGAAGTCGAAGAGTCCCCACTCGGGGTCGAAAGGCCTCTCCTCCCCGACCAACTTGGGCTGTTCACATGGACGCTCTATGTTGATGGATCATCAAACACAAGCGGAAGTGGAGCTGGGTTGATCCTCAATGGGCCGGATGGCCTAACCATAGAATACGCTCTTCGCTTCGACTTCCAGGCTTCCAACAATGAGGCAGAATATGAGGCCTTAGTAGCAGGCATGCATCTGGCACGTGCAATGCGCGCGGCGTCTCTCCATGCTTTCAGCGACTCTGCGCTCGTTGTGAAACAGATGTCTGGAGAATATGAAGCAAAAGATCTCAAGATGGCCGATTACTTGCGTAAAGCGAAAGAGATTGCGAATACGTTCACCCTATTTAAGATAACGCAAATTCGTAGGGAAGACAATACTTCCGCTGACGCACTCTCAAGGTTGGCCTCTCTTGATCCATCAGGTTTCGGCCGTACAATCCATCTTGAACTCTTGCATGAACCGAGCATCGCTGCAAAGGAAGTCATGCACACCGAGCATGAGCCATCGTGGATTGATCCCATCAAGGCCTACCTTCAGGACGGCACACTACCTGCCGATCGGAAGCAAGCCAGGAGCATCATCCATCGCGCGGCTCGATATGCCATTGTGGAAGATGTGTTATACAAACGATCTTTCACTCTTCCTTACCTTCGTTGTCTCACCACGACGGAGTCCGACTACGCCCTGCGAGAAGTCCACGAAGGCATATGCGGATAACACTTGGGAGGGCGTGCTCTAGCGCATAAAGTTCTCCGCCAAGGATATTACTGGTCGACCATGCACCGTGATGCCCTGGACTACACAAAGAAGTGCGATGCTTGCCAACGTTTCTCCTCGATCCCCAGACAGTCGCCAAGTCCCCTGTCATCGTTAACTAGCCCCATACCATTCGCAATGTGGGGAATGGACATCATGGGCCCGTTCCCTCCGGCTACAGCTCAACGCCGATTCGTAATTGTGGCAGTGGACTACTTCACTAAGTGGGTCGAAGCTGAAGCTCTGGCTACAATCTCTGAAAAGAAATGTGAAGATTTCTTTTGGCGCGCGGTGGTTTGTCGCTTTGGAATCCCACGTGTGCTCGTCACTGACAACGGGAAACAATTCGATAATCCCACCTTTCGGACGTTTTGCGCCAACTTAAGCATTGAGCAACGCTTTACCTCTGTGGCGCATCCACAGACAAATGGTCAGACTGAAGTTACGAATCGTACTCTTCTCCAAGGGATAAAGAAAAAGCTGAATGGAGCCAAAGGATTATGGGTAGACGAATTACCCAAAATCCTCTGGGCTTACAATACGACGACGAGAACCTCTACGGGCGAGACTCTCTTCAGTTTATCATTTGGCACAGACGCCCTCATTCCCGTTGAGATAGGATTGCCGTCGCTTCGGGTAGTGACCGACGACCCAGTCCAAAATGAGGAAGACCTCCGAGCAAACCTTGACCTCCTTGACGAGCGTCGTGAACAAGAGGCAGTGCGCCTCGCTGCCTACAAGCATCGGGTATCCAAATTTTATGACCAGCGAGTCCGACACCGCGCATTCCGAGTGGGCGACCTCGTCTTGCGTCGTATCGAAGCTTCAGCTCCGCGCGAGGCGGTTGGCAAGTTAGCACCAAATTGGGAAGGCCCCTATAGAGTCGTCAAGCTCGCAGGCCCGGGCGCCTATCACTTAGAGCACATCGACGGGAAAGCCATACCGCGCACGTGGAATGCAGCGAACTTAAGGCGCTACTATGCATGAACAAGATCTAGGGGGCCCTTACCGCCTCTGCGCCTCTGATTGCTTAGTAGATCTTGCCCATGCTTCAGATTATTCCTCTTAAGTCTTGTGACTACAGCTTTATACAGCCTAAGTCTTTAGTTTGTTCTTTTTAAGTTGGCTCTATGGCCTGGTACTCTCTAGTCGTCTACAATACTGCTTCTTGGAATTGGCTCAGCCATTAATGTATCTTTCTTCGTCATTAATAAAAATATATATATATATATATATATATATATATATATATATATATATATATATATATATATATATATATATATATAGAACCTCGATGTTAAGATAAAAGAGTTCAGTTTACACATCAAAGCCCAAAGCAACAAAATGGATCTCAAAAGATGCTACAAAGACTAACTCTAGTAGACAAAGCAAAGCCTAGTCTAATCATCCTGGTCAGCGACATCTCTGGGTACTTCCACCCCTTGGGAGCGACCTTCAACCAGAGGCAGTTGCGGCCCTGAAACGGCCATAGACGCCGATCCCGAAGCACCAAAACTACGACTTGCAGAAGGGCTAGTGAGCGCGCGGGAACTGGCAGCTTTCTTACGCTCAGTCTCTTCGGCTCGGCGCTCGGCCTCTGAAGCAACCTCTCGGGCAAATTTGTGCTCATAAATGCTTATGTCAAGGTCAGGGTGATCCTTGAAGACATCGTTTTTGCACTCGTTGTAGCCGTGCACAAGCGCCCCTTTGGAATCGCGGAGACGCTGATCCAGATAAACCTTGGACCTCTTGAACAGTTGAACAGCCTGAAATCCCACCGCGGACTTCTCAGCCTCCAAGTCCCCAATCCTCGTAGTCAGCCCGGCGTTGGACAGTTCCAAGCGCTCTACCTTCTTGCTCAAGTCTTCAACTTTCTTCTCGGCCTCCCTTCGAAAGTTGTTTTCAATCATTACTCTCTTCTTCTCCTCGTCCAAAACCTTGTCTGCAGCAATTAGCTTCTCGGCGCCGATCTGCACTTGAGCCATAGCCTACACAACAAAATGAGGATGAAATAACAAAACTCTCAGAAAGAGAGAAGAGAAGGAGTAAACCTGTGACATTAGCTGGACCATCCCATTTGCCGTCTCCGTGACGCCATAACCAGACAACGTCTTCCTATCCATGGGAATGATTGCATGACTAGACCAATCCCACGCCGTGTGAGAAGACTTGAACACGGACTCGTTAATGGATACTCCCCAGGCAGGACGATGTGGATTATCAGGTTGAACAGAGGATGATGTGGCCCTACTCCCAGCCCTGCTCGAGACTTTTCTCTTCTTGGAAGTCTCCTTAGACTTATCCACGGAACTCAAGCCCAAGACGAAGTTTTCGGTTAGAGTCTCCGTCATCTTCGGCTGAAACCCAGAGACCAAAGCACCGAAGTCCAAGTCTTGCATCTCCTCTTCCTCGACCCCATGGATCGTAGCTAGCTCGTCAGGGATTATATCCCCCAAAACTCCTTGGGCGTTGAACAGTGGTGGATCTCCTTGCGCTCGTGACGACATGTTTTCTGCATGCAAAACAAAAGTAAGATTACCATTCACGATCAGACAAACTCAAAATTTGGTAAGAGCTTTACCGGGATCATTTTCGCCCTCTTCTTCTTCATCTTCCTCATCAACAAGATCTTGGGGCTCAGGGGAGTAGATGATACCGCACTCGCGGAGCTGATCATTACTCAAAGGATACCTGGACTCTAAAGGCTTAGCCCCCTTAAGCTTCCCAATGTGTTCTAGGTCAGTCCCCGTCAAATCCACCTCTTTTAATTTGTTACAGATTCTAGTCTCGCACTCAGGAAGCCATACATTATTGACTTCACTCCTTTGAGACTTAGGCAATCTAACAAACAGAAATCTTTCCTTCCAAAGGTGATTGGATGATGGGGGATGCGGAAATAGGTTGGCTTCGGCCTTTGGACGCCGACTCAGAAAGTACCAACCTACCTGCTTAGTTATCGTACAAATCGTAAAAAACCATCTGAATACTCTAACCCTAGGGTTTAAACCTAGCTTATAGCACTGATAGATAAAGAAACTCATAAAACGCCATGCGTGAGGAGAAAATTGGCCGGGCGCAAGACCATAGACTTTCAAGACCCTAATAAAGAAAGGGTGAAGGGGAACCCTGAAGCCATTGATAAACATGTCCCAATACACACCAATCTCGTCGATTGTAGTCATATTGGCTGATTCGTTCTCATCTGGGAGTCTAAGTTTTATAGCCGGCGGAATTTCGCAACGCTCACGTAGAAGTTTCAAGTCGTAACTACTTAGCCTGCTTCTAAGAGAGTGCGCGTCAAAGGGCTTAGGTGACTGAGCGCTTTCCCTCAACACTTCCCTGGCAGGAATTCCTCTTGACTCTTGGAAAGGAACCAAGGGAACTCCGGTTTCTAAGAATAAAGGATCAAAGGTAGTCTCTATCCTAACGCCCTGTACATTAGGCTCAGAAACACATTCTTCGTCCCCGTTGAACATAATTTTAGATCAAAGCAAGAGTTTTCAAAAGAAAATTTGAAAACAAGTTTGAAGCTTACTTGAAAAAGAAGAACCTTCGAACTCTCTTGAAATTCTCCTTTGAGCAAAGCCTCCAAATCACTTCACCCTCTCTCACCAACACTTGAAGAAATGAGAAGTTGTGAAAAGAGTAGGGAGTTTCCTCCCCTTATATAGAAACAAGAGTCTCATCCAACGGATGAGATCTCACGTTGGCTAGTTCATCCTTGACACGTGGCAAGATCCAGTAATCCAACTGTGGGGCAAAATTACTTGTTTACCCCACGACGGGGACTACAACATAGACGAACAGACGAGCTACTCTGGTCCCAGCCTCTGCCGAGCAGACGAGCGCATTGGGCCACACGCCTCTGCCCTAGACGAGCAGACGAGCTACTCTGGTCCCAGCCTCTGCCGAGCAGACGAGCGCATTGGGCCACACGCCTCTGCCCTAGACGAGCAGACGAGCTACTCTGGTCCCAGCCTCTGCCGAGCAGACGAGCGCATTGGGCCACACGCCTCTGCCCTTGACGAGCAGACGAGCTAGCCTGGTCCCAGCCTCTGCCGAGCAGACGAGCGCATTGGGCCACACGCCTCTGCCCTAGACGAGCAGACGAGCTAGCCTGGTCCCAGCCTCTGCCGAGCAGACGAGCGCATTGGGCCACACGCCTCTGCCCTAGACGAGCAGACGAGCTACTCTGGTCCCAGCCTCTGCCGAGCAGACGAGCGCATTGGGCCACACGCCTCTGCTCTAGACGAGCAGACGAGCTACTCTGGTCCCAGCCTCTGCCGAGCAGACGACCGCATTGGGCCACACGCTTCTGCCCTAGACGAGCAGACGAGCTAGCCTGGTCCCAGCCTCTGCCGAGCAGACGAGCGCATTGGGCCACACGCCTCTGCTCTGGACGAGCAGACGAGCTACTCTGGTCCCAGCCTCTGCCGAGCAGACGAGCGCATTGGGCCACGCTTCTCTACTCGTCCAAGCCGAGCAGACGAACCCGTGAGGCCTCTACCTCTCTATTCGGCCAGGCCGAGTAGACGAACCCGTAAGGTCTCTACGTCTCTACTCGGCCAAGCCGAGTAGACGAACCAGTGACGCTTCTCTACTCGGCCAAGCCGAGCAGACGAACTCGTGACGCGTCTCTATTCGGCCAAGCCGAGTAGACGAACCCGTAAGGCCTCCACGTCTCTACTCGGCCAAGCCGAGTAGACGAACCAGTGACGCTTCTCCACTCGTCCAAGCCGAGCAGACGAACCCATAAGGCCTCTACGTCTCTACTCGGCCAAGCCGAGTAGACGAATCCGTGAGGCCTCTACCTCTCTATTCGGCCAGGCCGAGTAGACGAACCCGTGAGGTCTCTACGTCTCTACTCGGCCAAGCCGAGTAGACGAATCAGTCACGCTTCTCTACTCGGCCAAGCCGAGCAGACGAACTCGTGACGCTTCTCTACTCGGCCAAGCCGAGTAGACGAACTCGTGACGCGTCTCTATTCGGCCAAGCCGAGTAGACGAACCCGTGAGGCCTCTACGTCTCTACTCGGCCAGGCCGAGTAGACGAACCCGTGAGGCCTCTACGTCTCTACTCGGCCAAGCTGAGTAAACGAACCCGTGAGGCCTCTACTCGGCCAAACCGAGTAGACTAGTCCATAACACACTCCTACTCGGCCGTCGGCCAAAAAGCTCCTTCTGGATTGCCAATGGTATAAACTGTAGTGATACTACAATTCCATATCCTCCTTCTAGAAGAACATGGAATGGGGGGCAAATGATATGGAAAGAAAATACCACCAAAGAGATGGTGACACGCGTCACCACCCGAAACCGTCAAAACTGCTGGAGAAGTGGGGAACAATAACGGCCCACTATCCCACTTCTCACCCACTATGGCAATAATCCCTACTTAGTAGCAATAACCCCTCATTAGTCGGGTAACTCCTGAATTAAAGGGGATAACTAACCACTAATGAGGGGGAATTCTATAAAAGGAAGGAGGAAGAGCAATTCGGAGGTAAGTGATTCCTAAGACAGTCAGATTAAAATCCCCCTTGAGTTTATTCTAACTTAAGCATCGGAGATTTCCCGCCGGAAATTCCTCCGGCGAAGTTACCGGTGTTGTCTCTTTGTTGCGCAGGTCTATTCGCGAATCAAGTTCCGGATTTCATCCACAACAATATACAATGAAATTCAACTTTTCGTTTGATCAAAATCGCTGAGTCTCGAGTTCAGCTGTGTACAGACGATGAATGCGGAATGCATGTAGAAAGTCCACGAGTAAAGGTCTTATCTTAAAGTTACCGTGTCTTGAAACTGAAGCGCGACAAGAACCTCCTGTGCTTTGGAAGTGTGGTTCTTATCCCTTGTCTTCTTGTTCTTTCACTTAACGATGCTTCATGTTTGCTACAAGCGCTTTACTCTTGGAGAGGAGTGTAGGATTTTTTCTGCCTGTCATGACATGCGATACAATTTTGGATTCAACACGCTATGAATAACGAAAATTCAACTTTATATCAGTTTCAGCGAGTCTTGAGTTCAACCGTGTAGGGCTGATGAATGCTAGAGCAATAGGGTTGTTTCAAGTGTACAATCTACGTGTGGTTGGAGGTTGCACCACAAAGACGGGCATGGTCAAGTAGGCACACACGAGCAGGGTATTAAATGCTGAAGGTGGGATGTGGGCCTATTGCCGCACGTGGGTACGATAAAAGTTGGACTTGACCTTCGGGCTGTCGTGAGGGCCCAGAACTTGCTGAGCAGGCCGGCCCTACACACTTAAGTCTGGTTTCTTTCACGACCTACGTGATGGTTGGCTTGGACCATGCTATGTCCATCCATCACATCATTTAATTTGACAACTAAAATGGTATATACAGTATATGATTAACCATTTTAATTAAAAGTCGTAATATTGGTTTTTTTGAATTACAATCCATTGCGCTCAGGCGATGTATCCGTTCTAATTTATGTTTGCAGAAAACTTGAACTAGTTGATTTCGAACTTGAAAGTGGGTGAATACGACAAAAGGCCTTGATATAAAAGATTACGTGTGCTACAGACGTTAAGATCGAAACAGTTTCGTGTAGTACAAGAAACGATAATAATCCTATTCGATGAACAAGTCGTTAAAACGTTAAACGCAAAGCAAACTCATTGCGAGACTTGAGAAACAGTCATTCTTGTGCTTAAAAAGTACTTCTACTTTGGAATTTCTCGAATGTAAACGTAAAATTTGACACACAGAAGTCCTTAAATTTTACAAAATATATTCAGGCCTGTAGCTTTAAATCCGTTATGGGGCCAAAATATGGGCCCTGAAATGGGTGTGTGATAGTCCGTATGCGCTTGAAGCATAATTAATCTCACAGTCACAGGCAGAGCTTGTATTGTTGGGCCAAGTCATATTCTCGCAAATGTAAATGCAAGGCCCAAAGTGGTATCTTGGTTTGTCTTGGGAAATAAGATAATTAAGCAATGTAATCTTCCCTTGCCTATATATTATTGGCCAGGTGACATCAAATGTCAGCTTGCACAGTCGTATTAATTTTCTGAGACCCAGCATAGATACGCCAACAGCTCCGCCCATGGTGCTGGTGCTAAGGACTTTAGAAAGGAAACTGGAACTAGCAGCTTCATGAATCCATCATTTATTTTTCTACACATGATGTTCATTTTTAACACTCAAAAATAAGTTTGTTAGTAAGAATTCATGTTATATTCTTTTGGATGACAAGAACTCACATAATACCTTGACAAAAAATGGACAAATTTAGTAAAAAGTGACGA
>JAVXUP010004305.1:0-35561 GCA_033070095.1 Escallonia herrerae | reverse complement strand
TCTCGCTCCTCCATCGTTCAACTAGAGCAGATATTAGAGTTGTCAAACGGGCCGGGCGGCCCGCGGGCTGGCCCGACCCGGCCCCGTCCATGAACAGTAGCGGCCCAGCACAGCGGGCTTGGGGCCTGGGCCTGGACCAGGCCTTCAGATTCTGCGAAAAAGCCCGGCCCGGCCCGGAAACGCCCGGGTTTGGCCCGGCCCGAAGTCGGCCCGGTTCTCGGCCCGGGTCTGGCCCGGTCTGCGGCCCGGGTCTGGCCCGGTTTTGGCCCCACCACTTGTTTGAATTTTTTTGTTTTTCCCCCCTTTCTTCCACCCCTTTTCCAAAATTCCACTTTTACCCCCCCAACAGCAATATAACGGCTAGTTTGGGGGGTATTTTAGTCTAACCTATATTTTTCAACTCCTTTACACTCTTACCCTCCCCAACAACTATAAACGGATAGTTTGTAGGGGTATTTTGGTCTTTTGTGAAGTTTCTAAAATCTATAAATTCACACCATTTCTCTCTAATTTTTCACACCAATCTTCTTACTCTCTCTTACCTAAACATTCTATATTTCTACAAGCTTTGCTACTATTTTCCTCTCCAATTACTACTCTTGCTAATTACTACTAGTATTTACTAATTAGTACTCTTGTTTATTAATTGTTAGAATTTTAAGAATAAATTTTTTCACAAAATATACTTTTTTCCATATATATAAAATAAATTTTTACAAGCAAGATATATATTTTTTCGTATATATAAAAAAATAGGTAACTTCGCCTGTTTGTTTACAAGCAGCCGGTCCCAAGCCCGGATAAAAGGAGGAGGGCCTATGAATACATTTATTATTTTTCTATATAAATTGTTATGTGTTAAGATTTTATTAATAAAGCTCACCAAGAAGAGTATGAAAATGTTTAACATATAATAAAAAATATAATGGCTAACAAATAAATATGTATATACATACATACATATATATATGTATATTACTTATAATGAAATAAAAGGATAAAGATTAGGTTCGTTAAATTGTGAATATTGCCTAGAGATGAAATTTAAAATTGAATAACAAGAAAAGAAAAAAAAAGGGCCCGGGCCCGGCCCAAGCCCGGCCCTAGATATTGGGCCTAGGGCCAGGGCCTGGACTGGGCCTAGGTTTGCCTTCGGCAGGCCCGGCCCGGTTGGCAGCCCCACTGGCCCGGCCCCACAGCAGGCCTGATGGGCTTGGGCTGGGCCGGCCCAAGCCCGGCCCTTTGACAACTCTAGCGGATATAAGGCAATCGTCGTGTCGAGACCATTTCCCGCAATCGGTGAACAGGGTTAAATTTTGACGGTGTAATAGCTGTATTTGTTCCTCGTTTAGTACCCACTCTTCAAGGTGCCTTGTGCTTTGAATTGTTTCCAAAACACCCCTATCGACACCGTCAAATACGTGCCTCGCGACGTGGTCATCGTCATCGTATAGGATTGATGTATCATGAGGTCCAGGGCTGAAATTCATACCTCTAAGAACAAAATATAATTATAAACCAACTTAGCGTCCATAATATTTACATTCCAAAACTATAACTGGATCTTTAACCTAGCTTACCAACACATTAGCAATAGTCATTATTTCAATGTATTAAAACAAATCCTCACTTCCCACCACTCCGAACGCTTAATTACGCTAGTTCCCACTGAATTTAGCGCCAACGTGGTTATATAGCAATATACCCCCCGATGGCCCCTACACCCCCAACACCTCAAAACCGCTTTAAAGTCAAGTTTTTAAATGGGTTACGTCAATTATATACCAAATATATCAGGAAAAATTTTAAAGGGGGAAAGTTACCAAAACACCCGCTACTTATGCAAAATACCCCCTGGCAGTCATCGCCGGTGCGTCACAAGGTTCAGAACATCCGGAACAAAATAAGTTTTCGGGTGTCTCACACCCTTTCCTGAACTAAAAGTTATTTTAAGGTATGAATTTTAAGCTGGATCCTTCCTAGCAAAATAGCCCCCGATGAGCGGTAAATTACCGAAATGCCCCTGGGGGTTCACTATCACCCCATCGCCCCCGAACCAGCTTCAAAACAACATTTCAGGTGGTTTACTTACATTTCTGGACTAAAAAGTCGTTTGGAAAACTTGGCGCGGGAAAATTATCAAAACACCCCTCGCGGGGTGGCAAATTACCAAAATGCCCCTGGCATCAGGAAAAATATCAAAGGTGCCTTAAAATGTCATTTTACGCTTCCTGAGTTAATTCTTGATCTAAAAAGTATTTTACGGATCTTTCGCGCAAAAATTGCTAACCGGTGTCAGGATTGAGCGCTTAAAGGCCCGTTCGGCCAAAAAAATAGCTAACGGCTTCGGAATGGCGCGAATTCCTGGGGAATGGAACTTCCCAACATCCTAGGGTTCTCATAAAAGTTTTACACGAAATCGCGCTAGCTTGGTATTTTAAATTAGATTGCGAAGTTACACGGTTCCCCATATCAGCTAGCCCCTTTACAGTCTTTGGAAAAATCTGAAATTTTTACCTGATACAGATCTTTTGAAAATACCTAGGGTCTCTGTTTTGCACTTTGGCAAAATCACGCTCTAGCTATTTTTTATAAATTCGTGAAAAAACTGTCTAATTAAGTTTTCACCCCTAGCGCCAATTACGCCCTCGAAACGTAAAATTACCAAAACACCCCTCGCAGGGTGGCAAATTACCAAAATGCCCCCTGGCATGAGAAAATATCAAAAGTGCTTTAAAAAGCTATTTTAAGCTTCCTGAGTTCATTCTTGATCAAAAAAGTATTTTACGGAGGTTTCACCCAAAAATTCCGAACCGGTGTCCGGATCGAGCGCTTAAAGGGCCGTTCGGCCAAAAAAAGGTAACGGCTTCGGAATGGCCCGAATTCCGGGGGAATGGAACTTCCCAACACCCTAGGGTTCTCATAAAAGTTTCGCGCGAAATCGCGCTGGCTTGATATTTTAAATTACACTGCAGAATTACAAGGTTCCCCGTATCAGTTAACCCCTTTCCAGTCTTTGGAAAAATCTGAAATTTTTACCTGAGACAGATCCTTTAAGAATAACTAGGGTCTCTTTTTTGTACTTTGGCAAAATCTAGCTCTAGCTATTTTTTATAAATTCGTGAAAAACTGTCTAATTAAGTTTTCACCTTTAGCGACAATTACGTTTCGTATTCACATTAAACACACATAGTGTTACACCCTAGGAATACACATAGTGTTGAAAATTATTTCCTCCAGTTGTGTTACAACGTTCAGTTACCAAAATACCCTCGCTGAGCGACAAATTATCGAAATGCCCCCGGGGATTCATTATCACCCCTACGCGCGCCAAATCAGCTTCAAAACAACATTTCAGTTTTGTAATTACATTTCTGGACTAAAAAGTCCATCAAAAAACTTAGCACTGTAAAATTACCGAAATACCCCTCTCGGGGCGGCGAATTACCGAAATGCCCCTGGCATCGAAAAATATCAAAAGTGCTTCGAAATGCTATTTTAGGCTCCCTGAATTCATTCTTGACCTAAAAAGTATTTTACGGAGGTTTCGCCCAAAAATCCCGAACCGGTGTCCGGATCAAGCGCTTAAAGGGCCGTTCGGCCAAAAAAATAGGTAACGGCTTCAGAATGGCCCGAATTTCTGGGGAATGGAACTTCCCAACATCCTAGGGTTCTCATAAAATTTTCGCGCGAAATCGCGCTAGCTTGATATTTTAAAATACACTGCAGAATTACAAGGTTCCCCGTATCAGTTAACCCCTTTCCAGTCTTTGGAAAAATCTGAAATTTTTACCTGAGACAGATCCTTTAAGAATAACTAGGGTCTCTTTTTTGCATTTTGCCAAAATCTAGCTCTAGCTATTTTTTATAAATTCGTGAAAAACTGTCTATATTTGGCGCCCTAAAAAATCGCTATTTTGGAATCTATAAATGTAATACGCTGATTTGTATAAACCTAACATTGAATTATAAGGAAATTCAAAATACTTACTTGTTGTGACTTGATGTATTTAAAGAAAAATCTACCGATCTTCTAGCGGTTATCCACCGATCTTCTAGCGTAAAATTTTTTGGTTTGTATTGTTGTGGAGATTATGTAGGTGAGATATGAAGTACGAAGGAAGTTGGTAAAGATGATAGAGTGCAGAAGAAGGGTTCGGGGGAGGGGATTATAAAGAGAGAAAAGTGAGGAAGAGAGAAGAAAAAAGACAGAAAAAAACCCGTGATTGAGCGGTCAAAGGCTGCGGCAAAAAAAAAATTTTTGGCAGAAGGACACCACGTGGGGCATCATGGGGGGAGGGAAGGACGCCACGTGGCATCACAATAAGGAGGGGAAGGACACCAGGTGGGGCATCACCGGGGGCGCCACGTGGCAGGGCCATCGCCCCCAACCGCGGGTTGTTTATGCGGTTGGGCCACGTGGCAAGGGGAGGGGCCGCCACGTGGCAGGGCCATCGCCCCAACCGCGGGTTGTATAAGCGGTTGGGCCATGTGGCATGGGTGGGGGGACGCCACGTGGCAGGGGCCATCGCCCCAACCGCGTATACAACCCGCGGTTGGGCCACGTGGCAAGGGTGGGGGACGCCACGTGGCAAGGGCCATGGGGTTGGGCCACGTGGCAGGGGTGGGGGACGCCACGTGGCAGGGGCATATTAATGCTAACCACTGCTTCTTCATGCGGTTGGTGTCCTTTTTCTCCTTTTCGCCATTTTCTCATGCCTTTTTTGCCATTAATGCAGTGTCCGTACGACTTTTTCCAACCGCTGCTATTACCCGCGGTTCGGTGGAAAAATTGTTATTTCTCCACCGGTGGGTGTGGATCGGCCCCTATATATATATATATATATATATATATATATGGGGGAAGTTATAGGGAAAAAAGGAAAGAAACAACTTTTTGTAACTTTTATTGCTCTCTTTTTGTTTATTGCGTGGGTTCGGAGCCCCTGCTTTTGGTGAAGAAAATAGCCGAGTGAACCGTATACTTTAATGCTAGAACCGTATACTTTAATGCTGCTTAGCAAGTGAAGTTCGGTTGGTGTGCAATGGATGTTGTGAGTTTGACAGTTTAGAGTGGTTGTGTTTTGAGGACATTAGATGTAAAAAGAAATGTTAGAAGGAAAAAATAAGAAAAGAAAAGGAAAGAAACAAATAAAAAATACTCAAAACAAAAAACCCTCAATCAAACACTTACCTCTTTCTGTAAAATATAAAAATAAAATAGGTTTTGATTTTATTTTTTTAATTACAAAAAAAAAAAACCAAAATGGTTTCAAACATACCCACAAATATAAGAGTTATATTTTTAACATGAATGTCAAGCTAAAATAGAGCAATTAAATTGGGAGAGAGGAAGTATTGTGGAACAATAACACTACAAGGTATAAGCCTTTAGCGACGGGAAAATCCGTCGCAAACACTTTTAGCGATGGAACTACCGTCACTAAAAGCCCCTCGTATAATAGTCCATAACTAAAAGTTTCGCGACGGAATTTTAAAATCTGTCGTCTAATATAAAACTTTTTGCGACGGATTTTTTAATAAATTAACAATGGAATTTCCGTCACTAATTCTATTTTACGTATTTTAATTTATTTTCTTTTTTGTGAAATTAGCGACGCAATATAATTTTTAGCGACGGAATAAATGAGATTTTTAATGACGGAATATTCTGTCACCAAAAATCTTAGAATTAAGTACACTTTTAGCGACAAAATTAATCCGTCGCTAAAAGTCAAAAAATAAATTTCTAATGCTCAAACCTTTAATAAAAAAATTCAATCCTCAACAACAACGCACAATCCCCAAGACACAAACAACTATATATAATCAACTTTAAACAATGTTTATTATAAAAATAATTCATAATGTACAAGGCGGGAACCGGATACAACCGATTAAGGGAGGGGAGAAGATCGAGTACAAGTCGGCCGGGGGGGGGGGAGGGGACAAGCTAGGACCGGGTGGGGGGGACAAGCTGGGACCAGGCACGAGAAGGAGCTCATCAGGGGTTGTCGAGTCCCGGATCTGGATCCGGCTCGGCATGTCCAGCAAGGGTGCCATGTTAATCCTACTCCCTGATCATCCTCAACACCACCGTAGCAATGCACTGGATCTTCTTCTCGCCAACGGATGCGAAGGAGCCGGTGTCTGTGGAGGGGCAATGGGGGATGGGGATGATCTTATCACGTGCAGTCGTGCTAGGCAGGCCGCGTATGCGACCTTTCGGCCGATTGACGACCTCCGGTGTATCCAGCCATCGTTTCAACGCCCCAATACTCATACCTGTACTAGTGGACGCTGATGGCTGTCCAAACTGCTGCTCAGACGGCCTGTAAGAACAGTGATTTAAAGATATGTTAGTGCATTAATTAACGCAACAAACATTGAATAGAAAGATAAAAAAATTAACAACTTAAACAAATTGACGTACATCGATCCACTGGGCAATATCTGAAATATAGTCGCCCGCCCGGTGCGCCTCGTCCTTGTCCTTCTTCCTCACATGCGTCTGATTATACATCACAGCTACAACCTCATCCTCCTCCAGATCCAGGTGCTCGACCGCATTCATGTGTCGGACGATGTCGTGTGGCACCGACCCCCTCGTGTGCGTCGGATCTCTGTTCTGTCTGTTTTGGGCCCAACTTCTACTTTTTGCGTCCCAGCCTGGATCCGCAACCCACCGATATATCTCTCCCACCATGCAGTCAAAGATATCCAATGTGGGGGATATCTCTTCATCTCCGTCATTGGGGCACCCTCGGGCAGCATCTTCTTCGCCCAGTCTCGTGCATCGTGGAGCCATCGATGGTAATTCTTGCCGATGTAAGCAAAGAAGGCCTGCCGCCCCAGCGCCTGCTGATCAGGCGAGTAAAACGTGAACCCCTCCTGTAAGGCATTCAATAACACAAATTAATTTAAATACAAATTCTAATTGAACAAATACTATCACAGTAGAAAAGACTTCAACGTACCAGCCACTCCTCCCATAGGGACTCCCTCGTAGGGGCATCCCAATCCTTCCAGTACAGGCGTGGCTCGAAAAATCGGCCCTTCACAAGAACGGCGATCTTCGTCCTTGCCTGATTCTTCAAGATCTTGCCAAAGAAGTAAATAAATAAATTAATACAGTTCAAATATAAATTAACACCAAAAAAATTAAATATAAGGCATGACGTGATTTTTTTTACTTACTGGCCCTCTTGGGTGAGCGTAACTCTCTGTTTAAGCTAGGGTCGATGCGTACCCCACGTGTCGGGCCAGGGCCTCGTCGAGATCCTACAAAACACAGACATTAATACAGTTCAAATATACTTTAAATATAAGGCTAGAGAAAATTGACTAAACACCGTTATCAACTATACCTGAGGTAGAACCCGCAAAAGAAGAAGAATCAACGCGCGTGTGGGAGGAATCTGCATCGGGCTGGGGCGACTGCTGGGGCTGGAGCTTGGGCCCCGTCTGCTGTACGCGAGCAGTCTGTGCCTCGTCATCAGTGGGCAATGACGAGGTGGGAGGAAGCAGCTCGGCATCCACCCCAGCCATGAATAACCCGTATTCTATCCATATCTGACTTCGTATAGATAAATTTTAAAGACATTAACACATTAAAAATAATAATTTGGCAGAAATCATCATCGGCACTATATATATGAACGGAGGTGCAAAAACATATCAATATGAATCAAGTTCTAAAATGTTAGTACATTTTTTTTCCGTGATGTTACAACATTACAACTCAATCATTTTCAGTTTGGGAATCATCATCATCTTCATCACTAGACTCGTCGTCCTCTTCGTCTTCTAATTCATCCTCTTCATCGGTAGACTCAGTCACATCATCTCCAACACTTTCCACGTCTTTTGCATCATCATCTATGACTTCTTCTCCTACATGAAGTGTTGTTGAAAGAGGAAGATCGTCCTCCTCGTTGTTCACCTCAACAGGTAACAAGACAGGTGGTTGGTAGGCTTGAAATGTGTCTAGCACATGGGCAATTTCTTGGACTTGATAACTGTATACCAATGAGATTTGAGATTGGCGATGTCCTCCGTGTAAAAAACTTGTGTAGCTTGACTAGCAAACACAAAAGGCCCGTCTGATGAAAGTCTTGACTTGACATTGACATCTACAATCCCTTGAGAGCTAACACGGATTCCTCTATTGCATGTGACATCGAACCATGTACACTTGAACATTACCAGGCGGTTTTGGGAACCCAGATATGTTAGCTCAACAATCTCATCTAGCTCTCTGTAAAAGTCCATGCAATTCTCTGCATAACAGTCGTCGTTGACCAAGACTCCACTGTTTTGGGTTTGTTTTGTTCGGTCATCATCTTTTACGGTAAACCTAAACCCGTTGATGATATAGCCTCCATGGCATGATGCTTATTTGTTAGGGCCTTGAGCTAGTAATTTCAAGTAGGAGGCCACTGGTCTATTCATTGACTGAACCTATTGTAGATGACGGTAAAAAATTAAAGATAAATCAGTATACTAATTGGCCACAGAACTGTATATAACACATAATATAATTTCGTTAAAGACTTACACGCCTTTTGAACCACTGTACAAATTGTGATTTCTGATGAGATTCAAGTCCAGTGGGATTAGTGATTAAAGATTCCGCATCGAACTCACTACAAACCAATATAGTTGACTCGCTTATCACACATTTTCAATTATGTACAGCAATGTAAGTGAATTAAGACATTAACTTACTCAACGAATGCCGAAATTTCATCGCAATTTAGAAGGGCATATATTGTTGCATCACTGTACTCTTTCATCCGTTAGCCATAGAGTATATGTTCGGCCGAACAGACTACCTGACTGCTTGAATATTGACAATTGCGCTTCCAAATTTGTGCTTGATGCGGGGTCATTTCGACCTAGTTGATTTAACCTTGTATCAACATCAGGCCCGAAATATAGACTACAAAAGTTTACAACCTCTTCCATTACGTAAGCATCAACAATTGAGCCATCAACCCGAGCCTTATTGTGGACTTTTTTTTTAAATGGAACACGAACCTAGAAGTTTAGCGAATCGAGTTAGGTGGAATATCAATGATAACAGGTGTGGCATTAAGTGTAAACGAACAAATGTACAATTTAAAGATTACCTCTCGAAGGGATACATCCACCGATATGCACGGGTCCACCCAACTTAGCTTCATTTGTCACTAATCAGAGTTTAGTTAGGTTTTAGGGTTTAGGATTTATTTAATCTAATCACGGGTTACTAAGATATGAGTAATTTGAGCTAATTAGGGTTTAATTTGAGCTGATTAGTGTTAATTAGGACTAATTTAGGATAATTACAGCTAATTTGATTTCCATTGGTTCCTTAGGGTTAATTAAAACTAATTAGGCTTGTTAGAACTAATTAGGATTAATTGGGTTCATTAGGGTTAATCGGGACTAATTAGGGCTAATTATAGCCAGTGCTAGAGCCACGATGAGATTTCAGGGGATGCTAAAATGTCGCGTTAACCTAATTAACCTAAATTCAATGCACAATCAACAATCTCAATTTCGACACCTCATATAGGGTGTCGGTATGGTGTCCGATACGTGTCTGACACCTCCCGACACGTGACCAACACCTCTGGACACGCGTCTGACACCTACTGACATGCATTCGACACCTCTGGACACGTGTCTGACACCTCGCGTTAACCTAATTTAATGCACAATCAACAATCTCAATTCTGACACCTCATATAGGGTGTCAATATGGTGTCCGATACGTGTCTGACACCTCTGAACACGTGTTCGACACCTACCGACATATATCCGACAGCTACCGACACTTGTCCAACACCTCTGGACCCAACAACATTCATTGGTTTATTTTTCAAATGCCGAACACTGTCGATTGAACGCGGTGTCCGTGTCCGTGCTAACTAACATGTATCTCAATCTAATTGGGTTCCATCCTCCGTCAATAATCTCAATTCTCAAATGCTCAATGCAATAAAAATTAATAAAAATCACACATTTAATCCAAGTGGGTCCCATCCTCCGTCAGCAATCTCAATTCTCAAATGTTAAATACACAGTCAACAATCTCAATTCTCAATTCTTAAATGCTCAATGCACAGTTAACTTAATATAGAGAAGTCTAACAATTAGAACTAAATCACAGATATCTCATATAGCTATTGCATTACTGCAAAATGGGAAATGTAATCTAAGAAAATGCATAGTTCAAATTCTACCCTTTCCCTTTCTGTAGATTACATGGTGGGGGACCACATGAACACTGACTCTAAAGGAAACCCTAACTTTGTATTATCAGATCGCATTCATGGCAAGAATGTAGTGCAAAATACCCTAAAATATGGTTGTTGGGGGAGGGGCACCCTAACTAGCAAAAGAAGAAAAAAAACACAGATCTATAGTCACTAACCCGTCTCTAACCCAAGACAGCCCGACAAACCCAGATGGCAAACCAACAAATTCCGACAAGCGTATCAAGCTCACTCAAAGCCACCATAACAAATAGCAAGAAGCCAGAGCAATCAGGACCCGACAGCTTTGCCATTACAATATAAAAATTGTTAAATAAAGTAAACTCTTAATTAGGCAGCGGATGGCATTCTATGACAAACTGAAGGAAGAAAAATTAGGCAGCGGATTCGACCAGTGTTTTATATTCGGTGTGTCGGGTTCTTTCTACGGCAGGCTGTTTCCTATGAGAAGCCTTCACTTTGTGCACTCTTCTTCAATTCTCCATTGGCTTTCTCCGGTTTGTTTTCTAAAGGACAAACCCCATACATTATCTTGGGGTGTTTCTATCATTTTTTATTGCCATTTCATGAGAATAGCACCAAATTTTCGTGGTGTTCGTAGTCGGGTCATTTACATACTCCAAATAGGGTTTTTAGATGCTAAATTTAGACTTTGCTTTGTGATGTTCATATCATGATGATAGTACCAAAAATTGGTACACATCTAGGAAAAAGATGAACTGAGTTTGAATTAACCGTTGTCCTGTTCTAACTCGTTGCCTATTTCGCAATAACATCTAATTAATTTTAAGATAATGTCTCTCTTAACAACCACTTTATCCCATGTAAGTTCAATAAAGCTCACTCAATGGATCAGAACATGCCAACCTAAAGGTGTCAAATGGGCCGGGCGGCCCGAGGGCTGGCCCAGCCCGGCCCTTTTTTGGCCAGGCCCGACCCTTTTTTGGGCCCGGATTGGCCCTAACCCTTAGGGCTTGGGCCAGGGCCAGGCCTAACTTTTTGAGAAACAGGCCTGGGATCGGCCCGGCCTGGTCCTCTTTCGGCCCAAAAAATGGCCTTTTCAATTTTTTTTTAACTAAGATGTATTTGCTTGCCTTTTATGACTAAAATGTAGAAGAAATCTATTACTTTTAGATCATTAGTGAGAATAATTAAGGTGTATTTGTTATTTTGAATAACAAAAAAATTTGGGTCCGGGCCCGGCCCAAGCCCGGCCCTAGATGTTGGGCCTAGGGCCTGGGCTTGGACTGGGCCCAAATTTCCTTCATTCTGGCCCGGCCCAGCCCGTTTGACAGCGGCCCTGGCCCGGCTTTCTGGACGCCCGATGGGCTTGGGCTGGGCCGGCCCATTTGACACCTCTATGCCAACCCCTTTTGACATTTTTAAGTTCCATTCAATTGTAAGTTTGTAAGTTCATGCTTTGGAATCTAAGTGCCAACCCCTACTGTCCAAGCAAGATAATCTGTGGCATCCCCTCAATTTCCTAATCCTGAAATCCCTTTTTTCATGCGAGTCACTGACGCACCCGAGTAATTCAGAATCAATTCAAACCCACAAATGAGCTACCCAACCAATAATTCAGAATCAGTTCAAACCCACAAACGAGCTACACAATCAAAGACATAGGTCAACTAAATTGCGCATAATTTCAATTCGGTTTGTACCAAATTGCACACGAAAGATATCAATCATCAAATCTTTAAGACAAAAAATAGTAAAGTTACATTCTTGCAGGTGGAATTGAACATACATATGAATCAAGAACCTAGCCTAGATTGAATCTTCAAATGAGAGCTTTGAGACAGTACACGAGCTTCTGACGAGGGCTTGGTAGCCGCGAGCTTCCGGCGAGGGCTTCGATTTTTGAAGGGAAGATTCACACAATACCACGAGCTTCGAGTAGAAAATTCCAATGGAAAATTTTAGATTTCTCCAAGAATGCGGATGCCGTGATGAAATTAGGGTTTTGAAATAATCCAAACACCTGATCAATTAGAGGGTGGTCGCCAGAGGTGAGAACGCCGATGGGTGGGCGAGCGATGAGAGAGAGAGAGAGAAACGGGGAGAGAGAAAGAAAAGCAGATATGTGTGTTTTAAGTGTGCTTTTAAGCGATGGAATTATACCGTCGGTAAAGGTCCGTAGGTAAAAGCTATTCTTACCTACAGAATTTTACCGACAGTATAATTCTGTGGCCTAAAATTTGTTTAAAAATCCACGAAAATTAAAAAATTCCTAAAAAAATTTTAGTGACAGATGTCCTGTAGTTAAAAATTTATCAGTAAAACTCCGTCGTCAAATACCTTTAGCGACGGACAACTCCGTCGGCAAATATTTTTAGCCACGGACTATTAACGAGGATTTATTCCTTCGCTTAAATGACTTTTAGCGACAAAATATATTCCATCACTAAAAGTCCATCGCAAAAAATGGATTTTCTTGTAGTGACTGCTCATGAACTGTTGCATCATTAAGATAAGAAATGATAAACTCAGGGATAATACTTTCTTTATCCTGAATTATTTGATCATGTTTAACTTGCACGCTTATTTACGAGATGAGTTATATTTTATAAGTTTTTCGTTCTATTCTGAAAGAGAGAAGGGGGAGGAGTGGGTTGAGAGAGAGAGAGAGAGAGAGATAAAGAGAGAGAATAGCTTGATGAATGATTAAATATTGAGAAATGATTAAAATAAAAAAGTGTAGAACGGAAAAAAAATACTTACAGAATTATTATTAATTTAAAAACCATCAAATATATATATATATATATATATATATATATATATATATATATATATTTGTGTGGGGGGGGGGGGGGCGAGCTGATCCGTTGATAGCGCTAGCAAAATAAGAAAAGTTGCCAACGCGATCTGGCTGTCCAGACGGCCCCGATCTTTTTTTTTTTAAGTTTGTCAGTTGTCCACTACACTTTTACCAAATCCCCCCCCCCCCGGTCGTCCACTACACTGTGTAGCGGACGACTTTTTGACTCTGACACCTTACAGGCAAAAAGTCATCTGCCAGACAGTGTCGCGGATGACTTTTTGCCTGCCACATGTCACATCAGTCCACATTCTGTCCACATGTCACATCTTGTTCCCACAGCTGTTGTCCGTTATACAGTGTGGCAGATTACTTGGCAGATATACCCCAAAGTGCCCTAATTTCCATCTATTTTTTCATTTTCATCTACTTGTGATCCACTTGCTTATATTTTCAGCTCCCTTCAAGCTTTAAGTAACACTTGCTTCAAGCAAGGTAAGTTTGTGAATGGTGAAATTTTTTTATTTTTGGATGGATATATATTTTTTTTTGAGTTTATGTTTGTTGTTTTTATTAGTCTATTCGTCAAATTAATTTAATTTGTGATGTTCAAGAAATTAATTCCTTAACTTCAAAAAATTTATTATAGTTAAATTCAAATTTTTTTGAGATTATGTTTGTTGGCTTATTGCAAGTTAAATTTGTCTATTTATCTTAGTAATTTTAATTTGTTATATTTGAGAAATTAATAATTGTTAAATTGGAGATACTTTTGAGATTATGTTTAGTATATTTGTCAAGCTAAATTAGTCTATTCATCAAGGTAGTTTTTATTTGTTATGTAAGAAACTATCTTTGATAGTTAAGCATAATTTATTTCTACATAGGTTTTGTTTCACAATGTCTGATTTCGTTTTAAGCTCCAACACCCCAGTAGATGCTAGTGATCCGTATCTAGGACGAACATTTCAAACATTGGAGGAAGCCGAAGAATGTTTTCAAGCGTATTCATTGAGGGTTGATTTTGGCATTAGAATAAAGACTACAAGAACAAGCAACAAAACAAAAAAATATGCTCTCGCTTATACGAGTGTCATAGGGGCAGACACCCATTGCAAAATGAGACACACGTCGGTAATGATGACAGTGATGACAAAATAGGATATGCGCGGAGAAGACATGACTGCTTTGCGCACACGAATTGCCAGGTCAAGATGTTCGTAAGCCATAAATCCAAGCAAGATCATTGGCTTATTACTAGCTTGGAATTGGCACACAATCACCCGTTAGTAACCCTTTCTAAGGTGAGTCAGATGCATCAACACAAGAAGATGGGTAAGGTCGTAAGGAGCCTGATTCACACAATGAGCAATGCGCGAATAGGACCTACCGACATTGTTAATGTTCTTGCTGAACAAGCTGGGGGAATTCAAAATCTAAACTTTAACACGACAAACGTTCGTAACGCGGTCCGAACCCAAAGACGAGCCTCGTATGACCTCAATGATGCTCAATTTACAATGAGCCTATTGAAGCGAATGCAGATGGAGGACCCGCAGTTTACCTTCGATTATAAACTTGATGACGAGCATCAAGTTTTCACAATTTTTTGGGTCGACGGTCGTTCGAAGCTTGCTTATAAGCATTTTAGGGATGTCGTGACTTTCGACACCACATACCGTACCAACAAGTACTCGATGTCGTTCGCTCCTTTCACAGGCGTCAATCATCATTACCACTCCATCCTGTTCAGGTTCGCTTTGTTAAGGGACGAGAGCGAGAGTTCTTTTGTATGGTTGTTTAAGGCGTGGCTGGAAGCAATGAACTTCAAAGCACCCAAAGTTATCATCACTGATCAAGATTTGGCAATAAAGAAGGCTATTGCTACCGTCTTCCCAGATACTCGACACAACTTGTGCACCTGGCACATAAGCAACAAATACCCTGAACGTCTGCATCACATGTACACAAAGTATCCAGAGTTTAAACAGGATTTTGACAAGTGCATTGTTAAGTCGTTAACGATTGAGGAATTTGAAGAGAGGTGGGAAAAGCTTGTTTTGGATTACTCATTGCAAGACAACAAATGGCTCCAACACTTGTATGAGCTCAAAGAGCAATGGATTGGCATTTTCACGAGAAGGTATTTTTTTGCGGGCATGAAAATGACGGACAGGAGTGAATCTGTGAATGCCTAATTTGATAGTTATGTGGGTATAGTTACCAATTTGAAGAGTTTTGTCACACCGGCCCAAAAAGCGGTTGCCTCAGTATTCATGAAAGAAAGGGCTGCAGACTTTGCAAGCACGTACAAACAAAAGAGAAGGTTGCTTGAGACCCCGTTGGAGCTGAACGGTGCAAAGGTCTATGCAAAGGAGCTATTCCTGCAATACCAAGTAGAGCTGCAAAAATTGGGCCGATACAGTATAAACAAGGTGGCATAAAGGTCTACACGTGAGTTCAAGGTTTATTTGCTGATGAATGACCTCATCCCTGAAAAGCTGTGCAAAATTTATACGTTGAGCAATGACACATTGACGAATTCGGTGACATGTGTTTGCAAGAAGTTTGGGTTCCATGGCATCATGTGTAAACACATTCTGCACTTTTTCACCCAAAAGAAAGGCAATCCCTAATAAATAAGTCCTGCCGCAGTGGACGAAGGTTTCAAACAGGTTGCACGGTACCATTACCTTTTCGGAGCATCTGTATACTGACTTTGAAGAATCAGAGACGTTGCGGTATAATCATCTGGTGACAATGTTTACCTGTTTATCCATAAAGGGTGCTACTACAATGATCGGGTATAAACATCTCCTCGAGATAGCGGAGCAGCAAGAGCCCATCGTCGACCAGTTTGAAGTAGCTTCAGTCAGCAATGGGGTTGACACTGAGTCTACACACGGATCAGAAGATGACTAGCAGGTTTAGGGGTTTGAAGAAAATGATATCCGGCCTTTGGATCCAATTATATTGCAAATGAAAGGCCACAAGAGATCTATGCGGATGAAGAGCTCTATTGATCAAGCAACTCAACATAAAAAGCTGAGAAGGTGTGCACTGTGCAACAAAATGACCAACCATGACAAGCGGAACCATCACAAGGAACTGGGAATAAGTCTAGGGGGTTTGCAAGACGAGGAAGATGATGATGCCGAAGACGAGGAAGAAGAAGATATAGTGGACCTTTAGTCTAATGAATTTTTATTGTAATAATATTTTATGAGCCATCAAGCCTGTTGGACTTTTTGTAATAATTTTTTTGTAATAATCTTTTGTAATAACCTTTAGTCTTTTTTATGTGATTTTTTGTAATAACCTTCAGTTTTACTGTTTTGATGTTTAGACAGTCCGCTAGACTATCAAACGGACGACGCGACAGAATTATTATTTTTCTTGTTTTAGTGCCCTAACATTAGACTCCCAACACTTATAATATTTTTTGGTGTTTAGAATGTCCATTTTTTGGTGTTTAGACTGTCAGCTGGACTGGACGGCACATCAGAATCATTAAAATGTCCGCTAGACTATCTAGCGAACGGCGCAGCAGAATCATTAAACTTAACACTATTTTTTGTTGTTTAGCCTATCCGCTAGACTATCTAGCGAACGGCGCAGCAGAAACATTAAACTTCAACACTTGGAACATTTTTGGTGTTTTAGTGCCCTAACATTAGACTCCCAACACTTATAATATTTTTGGTGGTTAGACTGTCCGCTAGACTATCTCACGGACGGTCAACACTTAGAACACTTTTCGATGTTTAGTCTATCCGCTAGACTATCTAGCGGACGGCGCAGCAGAAACATTATACTTCAACACTTTGAATATTTTTGGTGTTTTAGTACCCTAACATTAGACTCCCAACACTTAGAATATTTTTTGGTGGTAAGAATGTCCGCTAGACTATCTAGCGGATGACGCAACAGAAACTTCATTCTTCAGCACTTGGAATATTTTTGGTGTGTCCAAGACTATCTGCTACATTATGTAGTGGACGGCATATCAGCATACCTGCAAAGACATTACCTTCATTTTACCACCATTAAACCTATCTCAACAAGGGTCAAAATCCACAACACACAAATAAACCAGCACAACACAAATAAACCAACACAATCCAGAACAAACCTATCTCAACAAGGGCCAAAAATCCATAACACACAAATAAACCACCACAACACAAATAAACCAACACAATCCACAACACACAAATAAACCATCACAACTCAAATAAACCAACACAAAAATCCACAACATTCGATCGAACTTTGATTAAATTGGTATTTAAAATAAAATTGTAAGTCATCATTGGGCCTCATCTTGAGCCGGATTTTTGTCGTTAGCCAGATGTAGGATAAACCCAACTGCTCTAGGCCGGCCTCTATAAATTTGCCAAGCTATTCTATATCTAAAGGCTTCTACTTCTGCTTGGCTCCAGACGGCCACCTTGAGGCTCTCACCCCGACAAATATAGTCCATGTACATGCAGACGAAGACGCTGCAGTCCGAGGTATTAACTTGCTTGGGCATCTTCTTATTCACTCAAACATCGAGTCTCAGCCTCGCCGGTACTTCTAGTTCACGGACAGAGTGGACCATGGCACATAACAGATTATGTGGAGAAATAAAAAAAAAGGCGTAAGCTACGAGTTAACATTTATAATACGCAATTTACAATAAGCATTAAATAACAATCGTAAGATTACCATATCATCCAACTGGTATTTTAAAAGCTGCTTCACCGACATATTTTTGGTATCATCGTAGAGATTGTCGAGGACTGATATGACCTTCTTTGTTGGTTCATAGCAAACCAAATACCAGTGGTTGTTATGACCACAAAATGGTATTAGGCACACGTCCGCATCACGGGCGCTCACCGGACTATCCCAATTAAGAAATGCCAAGAGCGCATCGGACTATTCCCAATGTTTCAAGGTTTCCCTCTTCCTCCTTTTGACCCAAGCCTGCCATTCACATACGAGCATGCCATGAAACATTGCATCTAGCAAAAAAAATGCGCGAATACTCATTACAGTTGTCTCGCCTCCTCGTCCTCAGAATCTCCACAGAGGCAGTGATCACATTGTCCCTCAACCAATCCCCCAGAGCTAGGGAGGACATTTCCCCCCCACGAAAGACTATAATCTAAGTCATTCGGGCAATTCACACTATATGACTCTTTGTTCAGAGAGGTGCCGCTAAAGTAACGTGTGTGGATGTGCTCTCATTTTGTTAGCTTTAGCCACTTCAACGGATGCCCTTTGCGATAAGCTGAGGGGTTGACCGGGGGATTTTGTCCTCCGGGGGGATATCCCTTTTCTGGGGGGGGGGGGGGGGCGAACGGGAGATATTGCCCTCCCAGGAGTTCGGCCGGTTAGTATTGCCCTCTGGAGGGGCCAGAATGTCCTGCCCACTGACGATGGGCATTGACTCAAAGAGATTGATGTTTGCGTATTGCCAGTCTTGTGTGACTTGACTCTGAGAGAGGGGTATTGGTTCCGAGTCCGAAAGCAAAGAAAATGACGGGACACTGTAATCGTCCCATGGCGCTTGAGCCGTCTCGCTACGGAGGGACCACCAACTCCCTCGCTCACCCCAGATGTCTGTCCCGAGAGATCATTGTATCCCTCACTCACAGGGGAAGGCTGCCACCCCAGATAGTCCATTCCCAGAGGGACGCCGGAAGCGGGTCCCGCATAGTGACGCACAAACTCCTCGCAACCTTGGGCCAATGCATCAGCCCATTGGCTTTTCCGGGATGATATTTGATAATGCAATCATAATCCTTAAGGAGTTCTAACCATCTTCTTTGTCTCGTATTCAATTTCTTTGGGGTAAAGATATACTTTAAACTCTTATGGTCGGTGTATATCTCACACGCAACCCCATACAGGTAATGTCGCCATATTTTTAGTGCAAACACTATTGCTGCCAACTCCAAATCATGCGTCGGGTAATTCCTTTTGTGGTTCCTCAACTATCTAGAGGCATACGCAATTACTTTGCCATGTTGCATAAGGACACAACCTAACCCCTCCTGAGATACATCGCAATAAATGACAAATCCTTCTAGACCTAATGGTAACGCCAGAACAGGAGCCTTCACCAACCTTTTTTTAGTTCTTGGAAGCTATTTTCACGTTCTTCTTGGTCAGATTTGTCAATGGTGATGCTATTCTCGAAAAGTCCTTAATAACTCTCCGATAGTATCCCGCTAAGCCTAGGAAGCTTCAAATTTCAAACACCGAAGTCGGACTTTCCCAGCTCAACACCGTCTCTACTTTCCCCGGGTTTACAAGTATGCCCTGACGGAACACCATATGTCCCAGAAACTGTACCTTCTCCAACCAGAACTCACATTTCTTGAGTTTGGCGTACAATTTACGTTCTCGGAGAATCTGCAATATTTGCCTCAAATGTTGGGCATGCTCTTCCTTACTCTTGGAGTAGACCAGAATACCATCAATAAACACGATGACGCAACTGTCTAGATATTTTTGAAACGTCATATTCATCAAGTCCATATAAAGGCCGTATGGACTTTAGTCAGCCCAAATGGCAATTCCAGAAACTCATAGTGTCCATATCTGGTTCAGAAAGCAGTTTTCGCTGTCATCTTTCTTTATCTTCAACTGATGGTATCTAGACCTAAGATCAATTTTTGAAAAATACTTCGCATCTTTTAATTGATCAAAAAGGTCATCTATGCGAGGTAAAGGATATTTATTCCGAATGGTTACTTTATTTAACTCACGATAGTCAATACACAACCTCATCGTTCCATCTTTCTTTCTTACAAACATCACCGGGGCTCCCCACGGAGATACACTAGGGCGAATAAAACCCAAGTTCAATAACTCCTCTAATTGGTTCTTTAACTCCACCATTTCCGATGGCGCCAACCTATAAGGGGCTCTTGATAGAGGACAGGTTCCTGGAACCAGGTCGATACTAAACTCAATCTCCCTGTCTGGTGGTAACCCTGGAAGGTCTGAGGGAAAAACATCCGAAAATTCACATATTATTGGAATCTGATCCAATTGCGGTTCACTAGCTCGAGTGTCATATACATGTGCCAGATACCCCTGACATCCTTTACGAATACAATGGCGTGCTTCTACCGCCGACATTAAGTAAGGAGGTCGAACTGACCGATCTCTTTGTATAACTACCTTAGGTTTCCCTGGGATTGCTAATTGTATTCTCTTACGTCGACAATCCACGTTAGCGTCGTACACCGCTAACCTGTCCATCCCAAGTATAACATCAAAATCTCCCAACTTAAAGGGTATAAGGTCAGTATATAGTATCTGACCAGAGATCTGTATCGGGCACTGCCTATATATCTTAGTAGCGTAAAGGGCGTGTCCGCTAGATATGTTAATCGTTAATACTGTATTCAACGGTTGCTCAGGTACAGTTAGCTTATTAGCGAATGCTAGAGAAACAAAGGAGTGTGTGGCACCTGAATCAAATAGTATCATAGCCTGACGTGAACGTACAGGGAATGTACCTGTCACCACGTCCTCTGATTTCAAGGCTTCCTTCAGGTTAATAGCATTAGCGCGGCCCGTTGTCCGTGGCCTTCCCTCCAAAGCCATCATCTTCCGTTGCGGGCACTCCTTCGCATTATGGCTTGGCTGCTGGCACTGGAAGCAAACCCTCTGATTTAACTTGCAGTCATTTGCCCTATGACCTTGCTGACCACATTTGAAACATGCTCCTGTTGCTTTAATACAATTTGTGCCTTCATGCTTAAGTCCACACCACCTACATTCTTTATTTGCCGCTTGACCCGAACCTTGCCCGAACTTCCCCTCCTCCATCCTCTTTTTGAATTTTCCCGCTATCTCTTGGCCGTTGCTGGTTATTATTTCTCTTCCTACCTTATTCTTTTCTTTCCTCCCAAGCTTCCATATTTTTCACTTCTATTAGCAGAGTTTTCTCCACAACCTCGGTGAAGGTATGTAGCTGAAAACTTTTGACAATTCTTTTTAAGGGTTGTCTCAGCCCTTCCCCAAACCTTCTAACTTTCCGTTCTTCCGTAATCACCTAATGCATGGCAAAACGTGCTAGTTCATCAAATTCTCATATGTATTCCTCTACCGTTTTGTCCTTTTGTTACAGGTTCAGAATATCCTTCTCCAATTTATTATGAACTGTCACAGGAAAATATTTTTCTTTAAATACCCATTTAAAACGCTTCCAGGTAACATAGGGGTGATCGGGCTTTTTCCCTTCCTCAACTTGTTTTTGCACATCCCACCAGTAACCAGCCGCTGATCCCTTCAGCATGTGGGTTGCAAAAATCACTTTTTGGTGCTTTCCACACCCCGTTATCTCGAAAGCCCTTTCCATTTCTGGAACCCAAGCCACTGCCTTGATCGGGTCACTACCCCCGTGAAACTCACTAGGATGAACATATTAAAACTTACACTCTTTCTTTCCCTCTATCGGCACAGGCGCAGCCACCGCTGCTGGCTGTGCAGCAGGAGTTCCTACAATTTCCCGCAACAGTCCTACCAGTTCTCTTCTTAAATCCTCTCTATTATTATTTTCCACTTCAGCTTCCACATGTTCCCCATTCTCACCCCCGACACATGCCGAAGATGCTCCGTAGGTGGCCTTCTTAAGTTAGGAGCCTCCTCCACTAGGGGTATCATCCAATTTCGCAATTGACGAGCCATTTCTGACATAAACACAATTAACATTCTTAACTATAACATCTTCTATACCCGTAAGTACAATATTTCATTTATACAACATACATTTGGTACAGACAACAGTTACAACCTATAGTTAACGTTATACAAACATATACGTCAACAGTCAACTCTATACATTCCTACACATCAGTAGTCAACTTTATACATTTTTACACGTTACCCCTCCCTCATTTTCCTTCTCGTTCTAAACTGGAGAAAACATATTCCGTTCCTGAGCGAGTACCATGTACCAATACTCCTCATCGAGAAGCATTTCCCGTCGATCCTTAGGCATCGGCCTCGCCGGATGAGTTTCTCGTAACCCATCCTGCATCATCCGAACCACCCTTCTCCCTGCATCAAAGGTGTACTCTTCCCTTTTGTTCACTCGTGCCACATCTTCACAACGACGTCGCTCTAACTTTTCCACCTCCTACCCCTCCATAGCCCGCATCTCCTTTGCCTGATACACAGTGTTACCAACCTTCAAAAATCCCACTGGCACCTCAGGTTCAGTCTCTTCCTGTTCCTCCTCCCCATCCTCTGGTCCCGACAAATCTATTTCCTCGGGCTCCTCGTCAATTGGCCAGGGGTCCTTCTCTGGATCTTCCTCCTCCTCGTCCCCGGCCATGACGTGCTCATCAATCCATCCCGCTCCAGCCATAATCTCCTACAAGGCATATAAACTCACATCAGACTTACAACACGATACAAGTAACTTCGACACTTTTTTGCCCCCGTAAACGCTTAATATTTACGCCTAGTCTGCTGGATCATATGCCTATGCTCTGATACCAACCTGCGACACCCCCAACCCTAGTGATGTCACCAGAGCCAGGTCGTCAGTCATGACTACATTATAAACCCTGTCGATACAGAGCAATTCTAAAAATATCCTTGAACATACATCAGGTTTCACAAAAAGCCATCCTTACAAAAAAAAATTCATCGTAAAGCTCAACATGAACACAACGGAAATATTTACACAAAATATCTAATTCCCAAAATGTGCATATCGTCGTCTTACTTTTTGATCTACTGATTAAGCGCCTTCTCCTTCCCTTTCCTCGAAGTTTCCCCTACTTCGCCTTGACTGCCTGAAACATTACAGGTAAGGAATGAGCGCAAATCGCCCAGTAAAGATAATACGAGGAACAACGCAGACAACGAAGTGACAGCCTTGGGAGAAATGATAATCAATCTCAACGATATCAAGAATCCAGAATTTCGAAGGATGACACAACATCAATTCAATGGATCAAGCAACATGTTTTCTTTTCTTTACTCAGACTGAGCGGCTTTAAGGCCCAACAGAATAACATTATCACCACATTTAATGAATTGAACCGACCGAACTGACTGACCGACTACAATGCACGTGAACACTAAATCGCCAAATTAAACATCAATGAAATATAAGCCATTAAAATCACAATGTCATAATAAAGTCAAATGCAATGCAGACACCGACCGGACTGACTGGGCTCAATCAACACGACTGACTCGAACCGCGCGTCCTACATCCTGTTTGCCGGTGATTATGTTTCACTGGGCCTCCTTTCACATAATGTCCCGTGCTCCGGGATGTTCATCTCAATCTCAGACAAATAAAAGAGACAGCAAGCAGAAGAAGGGAACTCACGAAGAGTTGTTCGTCACCAAACCACACTATCGTCAAAGCACATAATACAACAACTGAACGGACTAAGGGAACTGAGTTACTCCATGTCCTCAATTCAACAAACCACTCAACAAGAAATTTCAGTCAAGTATATGACCGAGGTTCAACAAGGTAACCCGAAATCATCACTAACACATATAAAGTAGACTAGGAAACAGGCTAGTCAAAAACCACAACAATATTTCAAGTACGAGAGGTACAGGCACAACAACCACCGATACCTCATATTCACCATAAAACGTTCATCATACTTCACCCTAACAACGATGGGTATGCCACGAGGAGCAATTTCGTGGCATGCAAAGAGCCGTACTATCCTTACATGGCTGGTTTTTAGCCGACGAGCTTAATAATTTCAAACCGCTGCGAGCAGGATCACCTATTCAAATGAGATTTTACTCATTAGCCACTAACCATCATAATATAAAATTATTCTACTTTCATCTTATCATTTATTTACCGTGTTCTATAGCGGTCGGTTACTCCGACCTAACAATCAGGTCTTTAACCTGGCCGAGCACCACACTAGTGCTGATACCCTTCATTTAGGGATTTTCATCCCATTCCTTGCTTCTTGTTATTTTAGAATGCTCAATTAAGGAATTTGCAAAGTTCAGAGTTTGCGCGGTAAAATTACCAAAATACCCTCCGTCTAGTGGTAAATTACCAAAATGCCCCCGGGGTCCGCTATCACTCCAATCACCTCAAATCAACTCCAAAAAAAACCTTACAGGTTTTTTATCGCCCTTTAAGGACTTAAAGTCATTCAAGAAATTTCCAAAATACCCCCGAGGGTTCCCCGCACCAAACAAATATCAAAATCACTTAAAATATTATATTTACCCTCCCAAAGTCATTCTTAAGCTAAAAAATATTTTAGAAAATTTTCGCCCGAAAATCCCAGACCGGTGTTCGGACCAAGCGCTTAAAAGCCTATTCGGCAAAAAAATAGTAAATGACCTCAGAATGGCCCAAAATATTGGGAGAAGAAACTTTTCAACATCCTAAAGTCCCCATAAAATTTTCGAGCCAAAATGCGCTCGATTTATATTTTAAATTATACTGTAAAGTTTCACAGTTCCTCGTATCGATTAACCCCTTTCCGGTCCTCGGAGAAATCTGAAATTATTTCCTGATGTAGATCTCCTAAAAATACCTGGGGTCTCTTTTTTGCACTTTGGCTAAATCTGGCTCTAAATATTTTTAAACATTTATTGAAAAAATTGCTTAATTTATTTTGGTCATTAGCGACCATTACGGTTACTGTTCATGATCAACACACACAATTTCATGTTTTTCACACACACCACTCTTCTTCAACCTCACACCCGAACTCACGCAGCCATGAACCCCCTCCCTTCATCCACGGTTACACCCCTTCTTCCCCATTTCTCTACCTAAAACCCACATCCAACATCACCAACACATTACAACACCTAAATTTATAACCTAACTCATCTAAAACTCACACAATCACACACGAATGCACACCGAACCACACACACTCACGCACCCCATGGCACACACTAAAACACACTCTGCCACCCACGAATTTACCCACCTACACCTAATTCTCTCATAATACCTGCTTTCAGCAACACCTCCTTGCACTCCTACAGGCCCAATTCTCTCATTCGCCCAAACCAACACCCTCATACCCGACATACACACAGTTACCCACACCACCCAAGCTCCCAGGCGCACATAGGCTACAAAACCCATGCACACGACTGCAAAATACACACTGAACATACACCAACTCATCCAAACTTCATCACCCTACCTCCTACACCCTGCGCACAAGGAATTCACACAGCCCAACACATACAAACTAAAATGGGTAGAGAGATTACCCTTTGCAAATTCTGAAAAAAATTTCCTCCACCGCTTGCCCGAGCTTGGTTCTCTGTCTGGCTCTCTGTTTCTATTTTTTTTGCTTGGTTCTCTTCTCCCTCTTCTTTATTCACCCGAAATTCAACCATCATTATTTGAATTTTTACATTCACTTAGTCACCACCCTAGCATGAGGTAGCAATCGGTAGGAAATTCTCATTGAACACTTGGCATTTGGCATGCTTTTCAAAATTTATGAATTGACCCCCAATGGTTTTCATATTTATAAAATGACCCCTAAACTTTATATAATTAACTTTTTGCCCCTCTAAATTAGGAAAATTCTACTTTGACCCCAAAGCTATACTAACACCTCTTCCCACTTCCCGCCACTTAATTAATGCCAATAAGACATTACTCAATAAAATAATTCCCGTTAATTAATTAACTTAGTATTAAATAATTTTTTGATACGTTCGGGGTATCACACTTGGTTTGCTATGAACCAACAGAAGGTCGTATCAGTCATCGACTGTTTCCACGACGATACCATCAAGATGCCTGTGTTGCGGATGTACAAAGCCCAGTTGGATGCTATGATAATCTTACGATTGTTGTTTAATGCTTATTGTAACTTGCCAATTATAAATGTTAATTCGTATCTTACGCCATATTCTATTTCTTGTAGAATCTATTTTGTGTCATAGTCCACTCTATCCCTGATGTAGGTGTACCGGTGCGGCCAAAGCTCCAATTCTGATTGAAGAAGAGGAGGCACAAGCAACATAATACTTCGGACTGCGGTGTCTTCGTCTGCATGTACATGGATTACATTTGTCGGTCTGAGAGCCTCAAGGCGGCCGTTTGGAGCCAAGAATGCGTAAAAGGCTTTAGATATAGGATAACTTGACAAATTATGAAAGGCCACCCTATAGCGGTTAGGTTTATTGAAAATCCGTTTAAGGATGAGAATCCAGCTGAAGATAAGGACCCCAATTGACATTGTAGCATTCGAATCAGTTTTTTTTAATACATCTTGATTATTTTTATGAAAGTTGTCATTGATTTGATTGGTTTGATTTGATTTGATTTGTGTTAATATCAGTTGATTTGTGTTGAAGATGATTGATTTGACTGATTTGTGTTGAAATCAGTTAACATTTGATTTGTGTTGATTTGATTAGATTTGCTTTGAGATAGCATTGTTTGTGTGGTTTTTTTGCTCTCATTGAGAATGATTGAAAGGTGGGAAACAAAATGGGGGTAAGTCCGATAAATTGTTTTTGGTGCAGCGTTGACTACACAGTGTAGCGGACGTGTAGAAAACCAAAAATATTCTAAGTGTTGGAGTTTGGAGATTCATTGACCCAAAAATTTTCTAAGTGTTGAAATTCAGAGTTACTGCTATGTCGTCCGCGATACAGTGTAGTGGACGTGTAGAAAAAAATTCTAAGTGTTGGAATTTAGAGATTATGCTGCGCCGTCCGCTAGACAGTGTAGCAGACATGTAGAAAACAAAAAAAAATCTAAGTGTTAAAGTTCAGAGTTACTGCTGCGCTGTTTGCCACACAGTGTAGTGGACGTGTAGAAAACAAAAAAAACTAAGTGTTGGAGTTTAGAGATCCTGCTGCGCCGTCAGCAACACAGTGTAGCGGAGGTGTAGAAAATAAAAAATTTCTAAGTGTTGGAGTTTGGAAATTCATAGACCCAAAAAATTCTAAATGTTCAAGTTCAGAGTTATTGCTGTGCCCGTCAGCCACACAGTGTAGCGGACGTGTAGAAAAAAAATTCTAAGTGTTGGACTTTAGAAATTCTGATGCGCCGTCCGCTATACAGTGTAGCGGACATGTAGAAAACAAAATATTTTCTAAGTATTGGAGTTTGGAGATTCATAGACCCAAAATTTTTCTAAGTGTTGAAGTTTAGAGTTACTGTTGCGCCGTCCGCCACACAGTGTAACAGACGTGTAGAAAACAAAAAAATAATCTAATTGATAGAGTTTAGAGATTTTGCTGCGCCGTCCGCTACACAATGTAGCAGACGTTTATAGACCCAAAAATTTACTGAAAATTTTCTAACTGTTGGAGTTTAGAGATTCTGCTACGCCGTCTGCTACACAATGTAGCGGACAGAACATAACACATAAAAAAGAAAGAGAAACTTAGATTTGATGGCTCTCAAAGGATTATTAGAAAAAAAATTACAAAAAAAATATTACAAAAGTCAAACAGACTTGATGGCTTATGAAAGATTATTACAAGAAAAATTCATTAGACTAAAGGTCCACTGCAGCTTCTTCTTCCTCATCTTCGGTGTCATCTTCTTCTTCGTCTTGCAAACCCCCTGGACTTATCCCCAGTGCCTTGTAATGGTTCCGCTTGTCATGTTCGGTCATTTTGTTGCACAATGCACACCTTCTCAGCTTTTTAGGTTGAGTTGCTTGTTCAATAAAGCTCTTCATCCGCGTAGATCTCTTGCGGCCTTTTGTTTGCGATATAATTGGATCCAAAGGCTGGATATCATTGTCATCTTCCTCCCCCAGCTCGTCATCTTCTGATCCTGTTGTAGGCTCAGTGTCAACCGCATTGCTGACTGAAGCTACTTCCAACTGGTCGACGATGGGCTCTTGCTGCTGAGCTACCTCGAGGAGATGTTTATATCCGGCCATTGTAGCAGCACCTTTTACGGACAAACGGGTGAACATTGTCACCAGATGATTATACCGCAACGTCTCTGATTCTTCAAAGTCAGTATACGGGTGCTCCGGAAAGGCAATGGTACCGTGCAACCTGTTTGCACCTTTCGTCCACCGTGGCAGGACGTATTTATCGGGGATTGTCCTGATATTCTTCTGGGTGAAAAACCGCAGAATGTGTCTACACAGGATGCCATGGAACTCAAACTTCTTGCAAACACATGTCACCAAGTCCGTCAATGTGTCATGGCTCACCGTATAAATTTTGAGCAGCTTCTCAGGGACGAGGTCATTCACGAGCGAATAAACCTTGTACTCACATATAGACTTTTCTGCCACCTTGTTTATACTGTATCGTCCCGATTTTTGCAGCTCTACTTGGTATAGCATGAAGATCTCCTTCGTATAGACTTTGGCACCGTTCAGCTCCAGCGGGGTCTCAAGCAACCTTCTCCTTTGTTTGTACGTGGTTGCAAAGTCTGCAGCCCTTTCTTTCACGAATAACGAGGCAACCGCTTTTTGTGTGGATGTGACGAAACTCTTCAAATTGGTAGTTGTACCCACATAACTATCGAATGTGGCATTCATAGATTCACTCCTGCCCGTTGTTTTCATGCCCGCAGAAAAATACCTCCTCGTGTAAACACCAATCCATTGCTCTTTGAGCTCGTACAAGTGCTGGAGCCACTCGTTGTCTTGCAATGAGTAATCCTCAACAAGCTTTTCCCACCTCTCCTCGAATTCCTCAATCGTTAATGACTTAATAATGCACTTTTCAAAATCCTGTTTAAAGTCTGGATACTTTGCATACACGTGATGCAGACGTTCAGGATATTTGTTGCTTATGTGCCAAGTGCACAAGTTGTGTCGAGTATCTGGGAAGACGGTAGCAATAGCCTTCTTCATTGCCAAATCTTGATCGGTGATGATAACTTTGGGTGCTTTGAAGTTCATTGCTTCCAGCCACACCCTAAACAACCATACAAAAGAACTCTCGCTCTCGTCCCTTAACAAGGCGAACCCGAACAGGATGGAGTGATAATGATGATTGACGCCCGTGAAAGGAGCGAACGGCATCGAGTACTTGTTGGTACGGTATGTGGTGTCGAAAGTCACGACATCCCCAAAATGCTTATAAGCTAGCCTCGAACGACCGTCGACCCAAAAAATTGTGCTAACTCGATGCTCGTCGTCAAGTTTATAATCGAAGGTAAACTGCGGGTCCTCCATCTGCATCCGTTTCAATAGGCTCATTGTGCTTGAGCATCATTGAGGTCATACGCGGCTCGTCTATGGGTTCGGACCGCGTTACGAACGTCTGTCGTGTTAAAGTTTAAATTTTGAATTCCCCCAGCCTGTTCAGCAAGAACATTAACTATGTCGGTAGGTCCTATCCGCGCATTGCTCATTGTGTGAATTAGGCTCCTTGCGACCTTACCCATCTTCTTGTGTTGATGCATCTGACTCACCTTAGAAGGGGTTACTAACGGGTGATTGTGTGCCAGTTCCAGGCTGGTAATAAGCCAATGATCTTGTTTGGCTTTATAGCTTACGAACATCTTGACCTGGCAATTCGTGCGCGCAAAGCAGTCCCGTCTTCTACGCGAATATCCTATTTCATCATCACTGTCATCATTGCCTACATGTGTCTCATTTTGCAATGGGTTTCTGCCCCTATGACACTCGTATAAGCGAGAGCATATTTTTTTGTTATGTTGCTTGTTCTTGTAGTCTTTATTCTAATGCCAAAACCAACCCTCAATGAATACGCTCGAAAACATTCTTCAGCTTCTTCCAATATTTGAAATGTTCGTCCTAGATACGGATCACTAGCATCTACGGGGGTCTTGAAGCTCGCCACGAAATCAGACATTGTGAAACAAGACCTATGTAGAAATAGATTACGTTTAACTATCAAATGGCATTTTTTGAACAACCTTCATGAATTCACCAATTTAGGATGACAAATATACCAAACATAATCTCAAAAGTGTCTTCAATTTAACAATTATTAATTTATTGAACATATCAAATTAAAATTATTAAGATAAATAGACAAATTTATCATGCCAAAACACAACAAACATAATCTCCAAAAATTTGAATTTAACTATAATAAATTTTTTAAGATAATGAATTTTAAAAAATTTGAATTTAACTATAATAAATTTGTTTGAAGTTAACAAATTATTTCTTGAACATCACAAATTAAAACTACTTTGATGAATATAGTGATAAATTCCAAAGAAAACTATATATTCATCCAAAAAAAATTATACTTTATCAAGTGTTCACCATTCACAAACTTATCTTACTTGAGAGAAGCTTGAAGCAAGTATTACTCGAAACTTGAAGGGAGCTGAAAATAGAAGTAAGTGAATCTCAAGGAGATGAAAATGCTAAAAGAGCTGAGAGTTAGGTGCAATAATGTCCGCATACTGTATGGCGGACAATATTGGGGACAACTCTGACTTGTGCAAAAATAAACGTATAGAAATTAAGCGTCGTGTGTCAGTCGTGTCAGTCAAAAAGTTGTTCGCAACACAGTGTAGCGGACGACTTTTTGACTGTCACATGTCAGGACAAAAAAGTCGTCTACCATACAGTATATCGGACGAAGGAGGAGGGGCAATCTGCTAAAAAGATCCGTCTTATACACTATGTAGCGGACGACTGACAGCTTTTGAAAAAAAAAATCTTGGGTCGTCTATCCTTCAGGATGGACGGCTAGATCGTGTTTGCAACTTCTCCTATTTTGCTAACACACTATCAACGGATCAGCTATATATATATATATATATATATATATATATATATATATATATATATATATATATATATTATTTTCGACGAGGGGCTATTACTTTTTCAAGGGTTGGCCCGCACTTTCACCACTAGCTGTTTTATCCTGTTAAGCAATGACTTTTTCTCTTTCTTCATTTCGTCCGGCTCCTCCATGGACATTAGATGTTGTTTGTTTAAGCAGAGGATATCTGAAGGGTAATTCATTTTCCTTTCATCTCATATAAATTGATCATGTTTTTTTAAACCGTTTCACAAAAATTAATCACATTTTAAATTAAGAAAGATTCTGTAAGTATTTTTATATATTATGTTTTCTATACTTTTTTATTCTTTTTTTCTTTTTACATTAAGTTTCCACCAACTCATTTTCTCTCTTCTATCCCACCTTTTTGACACTTTTTTGTACTATATTTTTCATTCTATATTTAACACTATAATAATTTATTTTTTCTCTTTTGACCCACATTCTTCCTTTCATCTCTCTAAAAGATACAATGAAAAATATATAGTATAAGAAAATATAGAACATACGATCAATATCCTCAATCCGCATGAAAAAAGATCAAATCTTGTGGGATGGGTAATTGTCTAAATCAGCACAACATCCTCATATAGCCATGCACACGTCAGCGTCAACGTCAACGTCAACGTCAACGCAGACTCTACACTTGTACTTAACGTCAACAATTGTGCCAGGGATCTTATTAATATCAAAAAGGTCACAGCGGCCAGAAGACAGATACATAGTGTTGTCAAACGGGCCGGGCGGCCCGCGGGCTGGCCCGACCCGGCCCGGTTCTGGCCCGGGCTGGCCCGGCCCCGACGGTGAACAGTAACGGCCCCAGCACAGCGGGCCTGGGGCCTGGGCCTGGACCAGGCCGTCCATTGCTGTGAAAAAGCCCGGCCCGGCCCGGCCCGAAAACGGGTTTGGCCCGGCCCGGGTCTGGCCCGGGTCTGGCCCGGTCTGCGGCCCGGTCTTCGGCCCGGATCTGGCCCGGGGCTGGCCCGGTCTGCGGCCCGGATCTGGCCCGGGGCTGGCCCGGTATGCGGCCCGGGTTTGGCCCGGTTTTGGCCCCACTTGTTTGAATTTTTTTGTTTTTCCCCCCTTTCTTCCACCCCTTTTCCAAAATTCCACTTTTACCCCCCCAACAGCAATATAACGGCTAGTTTGGGGGGTATTTTAGTCTAACCTCTATTTTTCAACTCCTTTACACTCTTACCCTCCCCAACAACTATAAACGGATAGTTTGTAGGGGTATTTTGGTCTTTTGTGAAGTTTCTAAAATCTATAAATTCACACCATTTCTCTCTAATTTTTCACACCAATCTTCTTACTCTCTCTTACCTAAACATTCTATATTTCTACAAGCTTTGCTACTATTTTCCTCTCCAATTACTACTCTTGCTAATTACTACTAGTATTTACTAATTAGTACTCTTGTTTATTAATTACTAGTCTTGCTAAATTCTTTTTAATTACTACTCTTGCTAATTACTACTAGTATTTACTAATTAGTACTCTCGTTTATTAATTACTAGTCTTGCTAAATTCTTTTTAATTACTAACTCTCTAATATTTGTTACTCGTTCATTCTTTTAATTGTTATTTCTTATTACTACTCTTATACTTGTGTATTTAGTTACTCTTACAAAGTTTAGCTCGAAATATGGCTGGATTATTGAAGAAAATGAGGCGTGCATCGTCATCACGAAAAACATCATCATCATCGCAAGCACCACCACCAGCACAAGCGCCAGCGCCACGGCCATCACAAACACCAATCCAAGCACCAACACAACCATTCGTTCCTGGACGAATGAGTACAGGCTGTATGATAGATACCCAAGCCAATTGGGAGTTCAATCAAAACATTCCAGATTTTGAATACACGCCTGATGAAGACCCCCCGCATTATAGTCAAGGACGCAGCTCGGTTGGCGAAGCTACTACTCCGTGGCATAATCTCAACCCTATGCCTGGTCATGATGAAGAAGGGCCGAGCAATGCCTCCGGTAATGAGCCAGAAGTCCAAAAGGGGAAAAAAAGAAAGCCGAGTGTTGGAATCATTTCGATGTAGTTACGGTGGACGGCATCCGAAAAGCTCGATGTAAGTACTGCGCTAAATTATTTTCGTCTGGTAGTGGTAATGGACATCTTAACAGGCATTACCCTCTGTGTGCACCTCGACAAGGCCACGTCGAACCTACCCAAACGCAGTTATCTTTTGACGGTAAGTTATTTGTTTATAATCAGCGAGAGCAAAGAGACGGTCTCGCTGAATTTGTTATTCATGATGAACAAGCCTTTTCTTTTGCCGATAATCCTAAGCACTCTAGATATATGAACACATACGTTCAACCTTTGTACAAAAAGGTTCATAGAAACACAACTAGATCCGATGCACTCCGACAGTACAATGCTGCTAAAGCACGCCTTATCGATTATTTCGATAAATTTGAAGGTAAAGTTAGTCTTACTTCTGATATTTGGCAATCTCCTTATACTTTTGTTAGTTATTCTTGTGTGACCGCTCATTGGATTGATGTAGATTGGGTTATGCACAAGAGAATCATCGCTTTCGAGCACTTCCCTTATCCGCACGATGGAATGAACATTGCTATTCTTATATTAAAAGCATGCACCACATTTAAAATTAAGGATAAGATTATGAGTGTTAGTTTTGATAATGCTTCTAATAATAAAGTTGCTGTTGCAGCTTTAAAGGAGACGCTTCAACCTGTACTTAATGGTGAATTATTTCATGTTCGCTGTGTTTGTCACATTATTAATTTAATTGTTCAAGATGGTTTAGCTGCTGCAGGAGATATTCTTGTCAAAATGAGGGGTATGACAGCGTATGTTAATAGCTCGAGTCCGAGAACACAACAATTTAAAACGTTGTGTGTTCAATATAATATGCCTCGCAGGAGAGCAGTTACAGATGTGGTCCACAGGTGGAACTCTACATACCATATGCTTTTACACATTCTGGCATACCGAGAAGTCTATACGCATTTTCTACTAACCCAGTTCCCAGCCGGCTTGCCAACTCAAGAGGAATGGCAGATGGCCACATACCTAGCTGAATTTTTGGAGGTATTCTACACGTCTACCAATTTATTGTCTGGTACGTACTATCCCACCTCTCCTCTCGCTGTAATAGAAATTCTCAAGATGGCTACAATGTTAACAAAATGGAGATATATAGGACCCTTTAAGGAAATAGTAAAAGTGATGGATAAAAATTTAATAAATATTGGAGTGAACTGCCTGTTATTTTTACTGTGGCTACTTGTTTAGATCCTAGGTTAAAGTTGCATGGCGTGAACGCCTCGATACAAGAGATATCGAAATTAATGTGCTACACAGCAGAGGAGACAACCGCATTCACAGCAAAAGTGAGCAAGAGGTTTGAGGACTTGTTCAACCTCTATCGTAATTCTGCTGACGTGCGCGGGCGAGCTACATCATCATCCACTGTTGAGAGGTATTATGCGCCATACCTTAAGGGCTTTGAACATCTAGTAGCAAGACAACTACCAGGTGAAGGTACTTCTAATTCGGCAGGTTCGTATACTTTTTCCTCTTTTAATGAGATTGGTGTATATGCAAATACTGATCATTATTCTGATTTATCAATGCAAGAACAGGTTAATTTTAATTTGTTAAATTTTTGGAAACAAAATCAAAACATGTATAAAACTTTATCCCAAATTGCACGGGATGTACTGCCAGTGCAAGCCTCCACGGTTGCTTCAGAGTCGGCATTTTCAGCTAGCGGGAGGGTTTTGGATGACAGGAGGAGTCGTCTTAACCCCGAGTCGCTCGAGCTATGTGTATGTTGGAAGGATTATCTTGATGCGAAATACCGCGAGCAAGATAAACCGATTGATGATAGGAAGAGCAGTGACTCGGATATTGAAGTACTTCTGGATGATTAGGTAATTTGTTTTTATTTTCCTCTTTTGATCCTTTTGGTTGACGTTGCAGATTTCTTGATCTTTGATTGCTGATATTTTGGATAGACATTCATTATTATTTTGATTGTTAGAATTTTAAGAATAAATTTTTTCACAAAATATACTTTTTTTTCCATATATATAAAATAAATTTTTACAAGCAAGATATATATTTTTTCGTATATATAAAAAAATAGGTAACTTCGCCTGTTTGTTTACAAGCAGCCGGTCCCAAGCCCGGATAAAAGGAGGAGGGCCTATGAATACATTTATTATTTTTCTATATAAATTGTTATGTGTTAAGATTTTATTAATAAAGCTCACCAAGAAGAGTATGAAAATGTTTAACATATAATAAAAAATATAATGGCTAACAAATAAATATGTATATACATACATACATATATATGTATATTACTTATAATGAAATAAAAGGATAAAGATTAGGTTCGTTAAATTGTGAATATTGCCTAGAGATGAAATTTAAAATTGAATAACAAGAAGAAAAAAAAAAAAAAAAGGGCCCGGGCCCGGCCCAAGCCCGGCCCTAGCTATTGGGCCTAGGGCCTGGGCCTGGACTGGGCCTAGGTTTGCCTTCGGCAGGCCCGGCCCGGCCCGGCCCGGTTGGCAGCCCCCATTGGCCCGGCCCCGGCCCGGCCCCACAGCAGGCCCGACGGGCTTGGGCTGGGCCGGCCCAAGCCCGGCCCTTTGACATCTCTACAGATACATTGACAACGGAAGTCCCCAGTCAATGAAGCTTACTCTGCTGAGCATCTTTGAAAGTTGCCAAATGCAATTATAGGGATTTTTCTGGTTGAGACATCCGAGATTGCAGCTTGTCCTGAAAAC